>JBBJLS010000134.1:1930930-1957569 GCA_037577275.1 Bryconaethiops microstoma | reverse complement strand
TATATATATAAAATGCGTAAGGAGGTATGGGGGTTGAGGAGTTCCTGTAGATAAAGGAGGGGCATGTCTGTGAATGCACTGGTGGGTGAGGAGGGAGACCTTGTATTCTATCCTGAGTGGGACCGGCAGCCAGTGGAGGGTTTTCAGGATAGGGGTATCCTCATGGGTGCAGGCCAAGTGTTGGGTGGGGCATCACCAATCAAGAATCACGTCCAGCTAATCTCACTACATGCTTCTGTAGCAGATAAAAACCAAATGGAAATTTTCTCTCCAATTCTTTCTGTATTTGAATCCATCACTTGCTGCATTTTAGGGATGAGCTCCATGTTGTGGTTGGATTAATCCGGTTAATCTTTGGTGTTTTGTTTCCTTCGACGTTCAGAAAACAATTATACTGTACATTTTTTTATATAAATGCTGTATATAATTGGGTGGTGCCCCAAATTTTTCACTCCTACTTTAGTAGGAGTTACAGTGCACAGCGTGGAGATGTCCCCACTCCTCTGGTCCTTTTGGATGTCCCACAAATGAGGTAGTTTTAGGTCCTGCGTGTGCTGCGTATGTCTAATTCTTATCACTTTGTTGCCCATAGTGAGAGTTTTACTGCCAAGATTTAGAGCACCCAGCATACGTAACAAAGGAGAAATCATTTCGTGGACATGGGAAAGTCATTCACTGTCCATGTATTTTTTGTAAAAGATCAGCAAAGACTCCGAATGGCAAGACTACATCATCAGTGCACTGAGGACTGATATCATTCATTAATGTGAATAAATGCCCCAAATGATTGCCAGAGAGCTCAAATTTAGACTGTAAGTGTGTGTATGTGTTTTGTGTGTGTGTGTGTGTGTGTGTGTGTGTGTCTGTGTGTGTGTGTGTGTGTGTGTGTGTGTGAGAGAGTGTCTGAGAATGCATTCGCAACTCTCTCTTCCAGTTGTCACTCGGCAGCTTTGGATCTTTAATGTAATTTATGGACGTGTCTTCGATACAGCTGGACCCTGAAACTGGTCCAGGGAGGGAAATAAGCTGAAATCGTGAAATGCAGGACGGTGCAGCTCAGTTTACTCTCTATATTCCACTGCTGGGTTTCTGAGGTTTTGTGGCATAGTTTGTTTGCTGAATTTTTTCCACAGTTTAGAGCAAACGTTCAATTTATGTTCTTGCAGCGTGAGACCCCATTTCAAAACCACACACACAAGCATAATACCCAACACTCTACATGAAGGTCCATTCCTGCGTTCATTCCTATCCTTACCCAGTTTATCAAGCCAAAAAAATCATCTGTCAGAACTTTTCCAGGTGAATGACTGATGGAATCACTGTTGGAAGAGAAGCTTCATTCCATGGCCCTGAAACTTGATGCCACTGCTTTAATTTGCTCTTTTTTTTTTCTTGTTTCTCTGAATTTATCTTTTAAAGCAGTTGTTAAGATATAGTATAAACCTGGTCCCAGAAAATCAACACAACCAATAGATATTCTTAACAGCTCTTTATTTCGCAGCTGGAAAGACTGAATGTCATTCTCTAGACTGTAAAACCCATTGGTAAACTGTTGGTGTGACTCTAGCACTGGCGATTACAGCTAGGCCTTCAGTTTGGGCCACCTCTACTGTATTGATAATTAAAACATTTACGGCATTTAGCAGACGCTCTTATCCGGACTGACGTACATCAGTGTTTAAGTCTTTTCCTCTGTTCTTCATATCCATAAAGCTAGACTCAAATCAACATCCACTATTCAACCAAGTTACTGCCAGCTTTGTTACACACCTTAACAGATCCCATCGAAGAAAAGTCAGAGGTTAAAGCATAGGTAAGGAAAATAAGGAGTTAAGAGGGTAAATGCCCAAAGGTTTTTTTTTTGTTTTTTAAATAAATTTGGGGGAAACAGAAATTAGTAAGAATTAACAAGAGGTCTGGTTAGTCACCAAGGTGCTCCTTGAACAGTCTTCAGAAGATGCTTGAAGACAGTGAGGGACTCAGATCTGATAAGAAGAGGGAGTTCATTCCAACACTGGGGGGCCAAGACTGAAGTAGTATGTTTCTAATAGTTTCTAATAGTATGTAAACACTAAGCTAACTCTGGTGCACAAGAACATATTTGGACTGTTCTAATTTAAACACAGACATCTGGGAGCTTGTTAAAGTTATTTCCATTTGTGTTTTAAGCTTACAGACAGTTCAACATATAGTTTCAACATTTTAGTTTTAGCAGTTTCAGTTTTTTAGTGACTCTTTCAGTAAAGAGACACTTTCAGTCACAGAATTGATCCTTTTCAAAGAACCACCAGAAAGCCTAGAGTTACCTTTTTGCTCGTAGAATTGAAAAAAATAAATTAATTAATTGGTCATTTCCAATATGATTCCTTCATTATGCTGGTAGATAATTAAGCTGATGTCAGCAAACCCTTATAAAATGAATTCTGAAACAGAAGCTGGCTCATGAATGCCTCATTCTGATTTACACTGTAGTAAATTCGTCATGTAATATCGTCTGGTGACTTCATGCTCAGGGTCTGACGGTTTCTCTGTAAAATCAACTTTAACTGCAAGATGTAACTCAAGCTAAAATAAAATGAAATGAAATGTATCACGATCATTGTGATTTAACAAAATCCACAGGTTTGTAAATGAATATTTATACATGCTTACATATTTATACCAAGAAAGAATTACATTTTAATCACAGTTTTAGAAAAAAATGCAGGCATTTTGCTCGCTCTGTAGAACTCTGCTTCATTTAAAGCTATTTTTAGGCAAGGACCCAACGTCCCGAAACCAGGAAAGTGTGAGAGCGTCCAGATACAGAAACGTGCGAAACCTCAAATTAGCATAACTGCATTTAACCACGTGAGCACGACCCTGAAAACGCCGCCGCTGCACAGTGACAGCCCCTGTCCAGTCAAGGCCTTCCCAGAAACCCTCTCTCGCTCCTCTCCGCCACGGAAAAAACACCTTTCACCACTCGGCATAGTTTTGGTGACCGTTCCATCGAAGTGACCGGGCTCAAACACTGCCTGGTACTAACGTCCGTTAGATCGGACCACTTGGGCAAACAGGCCTTGGCGGTGGACTCCAGCAGCTTTGACTAATGTCTCTCAGTAGGAGCTCGAGGAGTGAAGGTGTCATCTTTGGCCCTCAGGGGTGAGCTCTCTCGCCTTGCGTCTGATCCGAGTGAACGGGGCCATTTTGTGGCTTCTGAATGGGAGCGAATGGGCTCTTTTTCACAGCCTCTGCCCAGTGGAAAAAAGAGCAGAGGCGCGAGGCACTCCGCTTCAACCTGCACACACAGAGCTGAGTCTGTGGGAAGGTGCTGCTGGGAAGTCTCGCCCAAACCCAAAAAGGCTTGGGCCCAGTGCCCGGAATACCTCGCACTGTTAAGACCCCCATTAGCAGCGAAGCCCATGACCTTTTCTAGCTACTAGTGATGCGTTTTTTGTGATCTTCACCCACCTGACCTGGTCAGAGAGCCGACCTGCCCGGTCCAACCTGAAAACATATTCCTTAATCAATAACCCAAAAGTGACCCGACCATGACCCGTCATAGAAAACTCCCACTGAAATTTATCCTCAGCCCTAACAGACAGTCGTGCTTGAACTTCATTCACTTCCCAGGTGTTAGTTTGTGTCTCCATTGTTGATTTTTGTGTCCTCTTTCAATCAGAAAGCAGTGATGCGGTCAGCTTGGCTGCGACCCGCTTTCAGCCCTGCCGTCCAGCAGCTCCGGTTCGGCTCAGGTTCGGATCTCTTCATCTGTAGTGGAAAAACGTTTGTTCATGGTACAGCATGGTTCCCTGTGCCCGTGAAACAGCACCATATTTCATTTATAGTCACTTTTATTGACCCGCCCTACCTGGCCCACAGCTGGTTGCATCACTACTAGCTAAAGCTAGCTTGGTTACCATCGTCATGGTATAAATAACATGTCACAAGCTAAGCTTTGAGCTAGGCTAGCTAGCTGCAGTCACTACCTGGCGTTACCTCATTTACCAACAGCATGGTAGAAGTAGCTAGTTAGGGTTCTGGCTGAGCTTGCTAACTGCGGCCCCAGCTAGGAGGAACACCTAAAGGCCAGTGTGGTAATGTTACCTACAACGAAAATGAAATAAATATGTGATGGCAGGTCCCCTCACCGCACATTTTAAGAAATAAGCTGGTGAAGATTGTCCACCCTCACAGATGATCAAAATATCATATGATGATGTTCCAGTCTGCGTTTCATTTGTGCAAACGTTTCAGTGGTGCAACATAAACCACCAAACAAAGACCCTTGTTCTATGCTGACTTCAGGACAGCTCACACCCCACGTAGCGAGCAAGACATCCTCATGAAGCCCAGTCACACTGTAAAGGTAAAGTGGATATATTCCCTCGAAGAAGAGTAAACGACAAAAACAGTGTCCAAATTTTTTATTTCTATTGGTTATGTTGCTTCTACTTTCATCTCTTGTTCTGTCCACTTTACGACTGTACCAATGCAAATTTCCCAGGCGTGGAAATCTTATCTTATCTTATCTTAGAATACCTGTTTCCTCTTGCTACATTAGTGCAAATGGCAAACCAGAATAGTGGGGTTTTGAATATGATTTTCAGGTTATGAAAGTGATGTTGTTCTTCTCAGAGCTTCAGTTGTTAGAAGACAGTGAGGGTCTCGGCAGTTCTAAAAACTAAGAAGAGTCGCGATGCATGTCTTTGACTTTTAACAAGAGGTGGGCCGAGCTTGATGCCCTAAGAGGCTGTGCCCTGCTGTTTGATGGCTGATGGGCTTTTCCAAACTGATCAGGTTGGGCCGTGTCTGTCTGCTCAGCTCTCCTGAGCAAATCCAGAATGTTTTACTTATTGCACAGTTGAAAACACAGCCAAATGTTGAAATGAGGGTTTAGGTGAAGCCACCCGCACACATGTCCAAAAGTATTGCTCACATGTGCATACACTGACATTTAGCAGTTGCTTTTGATGTGTTTACTTATCAGACTGGATCCTGTTGAACAGGAGCATTGCTCAGTAGGGGGACAAGTACTTTTATGCTTCCTTCATGCGTCTTCGATTAAATATGAACCCACCGTCCGGTCTGTTTCAGATGATCTCCCTGATCTGCCTTCGAGGCCGAGGTGCTTTGTTTTCCTAAGTCTCCGAAAGCCGTCTTAAGCTCAGATGCGGCGGGACACTGAGTATCAGAAACAGGAAATGGAACACGTTCCTTTTCAAGGCAGGGAAGATTTATTTTCTTTGATTGCTGGGCAGACAAGTCTGGGAGTGGGAACCAGTCCAGTCATAACTAATACAAGAGCTCCAGACTGACTGGCAGCTTTTAATAAGCAATGAGGAATTCCAGAGACTTCCGTTCATATGTTAAGAAGGTTTAGTCGAAGGGCAAATTTGACTTACGAACAATAAATACATCAACGTTAAAATAGATTAAAATCAGATAATAATGTGGCCTTGTTATTCCCTTTTCTAAAAGCAACAGCAGGCCAGAATAACTTCTGCATCATTTATATTTATACTTTAAATAAAAGCAGACGCTTTTATCCAAAGCGACTTCCACTCTCTAACTACAGGGGGCAGTCTTTCCCTGGAGCAACTTGGGGTTAAGGGTCTTGCTCAGGAACCCAGTGGTGGAGCTGAAGGTAAGATTCGAACCCATGATCTCTTGGTCCAGAGGCAAGTGTCCTACACACTAAGCTCCACCACCCACACATACACATGCATCAGTTACCATCACAATCCATCATCATTCACTCTTTTGTCAACGCTTCTTGATGAGAAAAGTGAACATGGCTGGCTGAAATTCTAATTTGATTTAAACCATTAAAGAGATCAATCACATTCACTTTAAATCATTAATTGGAAATGGGCAGTCAACTCCAAGATTATTGGCACCTTTGGAAAGAATATTCAAAAGTTAATTAAAAATGTAATTGAGATTAACATGCGCAATCTCATTGAAAACGAATCCAAACATCATTTTTAACAAAACCACATTATCAACTATTGGCATCCCTAGAAAATTTTATGAACAAAATGTATCTAAAACTTGTTCCATTTATATTTCACCTCCAAGTCAGCCTGAGTGTTGAAGAACTCTTAAGCTACTTCATGTTTCACTGAGGTACAAACCTGAGGCGACACAGAAGACAAATTTCCCTTGTTCGTCACTATAGGGTGATTAGAAAATACATTAAATGAGATAAAGGTGTCTATAGTTACATGCTTGTAATTATCTGTGTCCACTGGTAGGACAATAAGAAGTTTAAAGCTGTGGTGGACCTGAAAGCGAACATGTTCATATGTTACTCCCAATCACAGTGAGAAGGATGGTTAGAGATTAAAAATGGTAGAACTTCAGTCTAGAACTTCAAAATTACAATTTTGCTCATTGGCATGCACCTCAAAGCCCATAAGCAATTTGATTAGTGTGTCAAAGTAACAAACACAGAGTAACAAACACTCAAGGTGGGTTTGGCATGAAGAGCACATCATCCTCACTGTCAGGTATGATTGAGGATCTATGGTGTTTTGGGGTCAATTTTCTTACAAAGAACCTTATTAAGATACATGACATCATGTATTTTATTAATTAGCAGATGAAAATATGGCTGCCAAAACCAGAAAACTGGGTCATGGTTAGAGGGTTGAAGCTGAAGAGGAGAGTTGGTTTAAGTGGTTGGTTTAAGTGGTTTTAAAAACACTATACAGGAAGACTCACTGCTTTAGTGGTGGTGGATGCATAGTAATAAACGCGGAGGTTCTGAAAGTGACAGTATGGAAGTCTTCTTTTGAACGGTAATGTTTATTCCATATATAAATATAAAAACAGAACAGAGAAGTTCAGTAAAGGTTTAGAGTAAAGGTTTAGATTTGCATTTATTGTAAATGAGACAAAATATAAACAACAAATGTTGGGCCCTCCTGTTCAAAAACAGGAATTAATGTTTCCAATAATATGAAACAAGTCTGGTGAAACAAATAAAATGATGTCAATTCTGTGCATTTTCACAGGATTTGGGTAATTAGTACCACACTTGGAAACTGTAATTAAAAATGTAAGATGAGACGATGATGAACAGAACTGTAGAACATCGCACTCTAATAACAGTCGTAGCTGAAGGTAGATAACAACACATAAAACTGTATAGAAATATATAATAACAATATATCATTTATCATTTAAAGGGCACACATCATGGAACTTTCCTCAAATTTTCTTTCAAATTTTAATGTAGTGTGTAATCAGTATTCAATGTATTGTTCACTGCCCAGTCCATGCAGACCACATATGTGAAACCAAGCTTCAAAAACAGCCCAGTTTAAATTCAGTGTTTTTTGTGAGGTCACAAAAACCAACATATAATGAATGTTTCAGTCTGGGCTGAGAGTTGAAAGAAGCATAATATCAGAAACATTCAAAGAGGTCAAATTAACCATGACTGTTTTTGTACATAAATCCAAACAAATGTGATAGACCTCAGGGCGGAATAGAAACAAAACCAAGTGGGATATGAGACATTTAATAACGTCTTGGTCAAATAATTCCTATATTGAGTATAAAATCAACCACATACATTTTTGTGGTGACATTTAAATTCACATAGTTTGTTATCGTTAAATTATTGAAAACTGCTAATATACCAAATCATTCGAAACTTTTATATTAGACTAAATGTACCTAATGTGTTTCACCCCTTCCGTACCAAGTTAATGAGATACATGGAAATTAATGCGCTGGCGCCACCTTGTGCTAAAAGAAGATGCTCGCAGAAACATTTAGATCCTGATGCTGATTTCTTGGTAGATGATAAATAACAGGAACAGTGACCTGAAAAACCTTTTGAAGATAAAGTGAGAAGAATGCGAGGTGTAGTCGAAGAGAAGGCCAGTGTTTTTTAGCTAATGCAGCTTGATGGCAGGAGGTTTTGAGGTTCTGGCGAGAGTTTGTTTGGCCCTACAGCTCTGAAGGTGGTGAAAGGAATTTCCTCAGCCAGCCCTCCAAACCTGACAGAGCTCTCAGCGCTTTACAGGGAAACACAGTGCGTCACCCATGAGCATCTGGGACAAAACCCAGGACATAACAGGCGAGGTGGAACCTGTCAGTTCTCTCAGTGGGCTCAGCTCACACTGAGGGATCTTCTTCTGATTCAGTGCAGAAGTGAAGAGCACGGCAGTTCATTCAGGGCTGATGAAGTGAATGGAACTGTAAGTCACTTTACATAAAAGCGTCTGGCAAATGAATGTAAAATATAATGTAAAATATTACTTTTACAATGAACTTAAGCCTTTAACTATAACACAATTTAGTGTATGAGAATAAAATTAGATCTCAAAAATATCTGAACCCCTAGAATTTCCTGGGAGCTAAAAATAACTGAAGCATGTTCCCTTTCAAATCCAACTATATTACCCTCCGTCCACCTGAGTATATGAGGAGACCACCTGAGAAATTCTTTCTCTTCATTTAACCCATTAAACCCATTCACCAAGTGAAGCAGGGGGCTGCCACCAATGAGGGGGAGCAGTGTACCTCAGTGTTGGGATTCGAACCCACAACCTTCTGATAAAATAAGGATGGTTATGCAGAAAATAACCTCCTGCCCACTGCTGAGTGTCCTCTCTCTTTGGTGCAATGTTTTGGGGCTGTTTTTCCTCCAGAGGTCCTGGAAACTTATCAGGATACATCATGGACTCTATGAAGTTCCAGGAAATTTTAAGTGAAATGAAAAGCTAAATCTGGGTTGTGTCTGAATCTTTCAGCAAGACATTGATATAAAACATGTGTCCACGTCCACACGAGATGTTTGAGTGGCCGCAAAATCAAGCTTTTGAGCTGGCCATCCCGGGCCCTTTTCCGTGTGAGACTGAGCTATTTAACAACAGAGACATTTTTCCATGATGTTGTTTTTTCTCCGTTTTAATAAGGGTGCCAATAACTTTCACATAATTAGCAGAAAAACAACATGTGGAGCTGAGCTTTGCATAAATGAACATAAAAACAGCATTAAAAAGGAACATGGAAATCATTATTACAAAATATTGTTACAGTGATGAAATAGTCTAATTAGTCAATAGTAATAATAAATAACTACATGTGTATAGAAATGGAAAATACAACATAGTAACATTTTTAAATAAAAGACTGTCCAAAAATTTTGAAATCATTTGTAACGATCGGAATTTATTTCATAAATGTAATGATATTTTTTATAATAAATATAACATTTCCGGGATGCCAGTGCGTTACCTGAAGCTAAATCCCAGAGCGTCAAGCGTCAAAGAAGTACATAAAGACTTTTCTCAGCTTCGGCACTGAAGTGGTGGCACTGTTGAGACCCTCACTGTTTCAACCATCGACTGAGGATCTGAGCTCTGAGGAGAATCTATATGTTCATCTCAAAACTAATGTAACTGCACTAAACTTCACAGTCTTCTATGTGTGATCAGATAGGACCCTGGTGGACTAACTGCATCTCTGGTCGAATCGAAGCCAACTGGCAGCACTTAGTTTTAAATCTAGGTTTACTAGTGTGAGGGACGTGTTTTCTTGTGGACTCCAAAGGACAGATTTTTATTGCTATGAGCATCTGCCAAATCCTGTAAACGTAAATGTAATTTTAGCACATGTGGGCTATCTGTGTAAAAAACCACATTCTGGTGGATCTCAATCTAGACCGCAGTGTTCAGCAGACAGTAGATGGAGCTGTTATCAAGGATTTGTCATTTCCAGTGTTGAAACTGGTGGGGCGGGGGGGCTTTGGATCCAAACACGCTTCAACAGAGCTGGTAGTAAATGCCTTAGGGCAGAGTTCTTCACTCCTGGTGTCTTTGGAGTCATAACACAGCACGGTTAGCGTCTCTACTGTTTGTGTTCCGGCTCATGAAAGTAAACCTCTAATTGGTTTAATTAGCTGTTCAGTAAAAATCCGTGAACACACCACAGCACACAGTGTGAACAGTGTGAAATTCTTCCTCTGCACTTAACCCATTTAACCCATTCACCAAGTGAAGCAGTGGGCAGCCAGGAACACGGCGCCCGGGGAGCAGAGTGTGTGGGGACGGTACCTTACTCAGGGGAACCTCAGTGGTGCCACTAGCAGTTCTGGGATTCAAACCCATAACCTTCTGATCGAAGTGACAACTCAGTATCCACCAAGCCACCAGCTGCCCATAGCAAAATGCGAACATTTACGCAACAGAAAAGATCTACACATCATCTACACAGTACACACTTTAATATATTCCTAATATCATTCTTATGTTAATTTTATTGCACAACTTCTAGTCATTTTCAAGCCAGCTGCTGAAGTTCATGTGGCCCAAAACATGATCTACAGTAAAGCAGCAGTGCATGGAGATATGAATCAGCAAAACTACACGAATAAACTTGGGGTTATCAGATTCTCTCCCCTGCCATCTAACCACACACACACACACACACACACACACACACACACACACACACACACACACACAGTCACACACTCACTCACACACTCGCCCTCTTATCTGTTCGATGTCCTGTTCCTCAAAAGGTTCTGACGATCTGGCTCGATGTCTCTGGTGGGTCTGTCACGACTATCATGCTTGTGTACATCGTCTCTCCCTGATTTTGACTACACTTTTAAAAAGTGTAAAGTGGCCATTTTTGTCACCACAGCCGACTGCTCTGAGACTGTTTGACTCTTACAAAGCCAAAGAAGACTATAAAAATGCACAAACACTTCCTGCTCGTAATTTCCAGTGTCTGAAATATCATTAAGAAATGGAAATTAAGGAGAGTCGAAAAGACGACATCCGGACGACTGGGACAAATCTCTCAAAGAAACTCAATAAACTGGGTTAGGGTTGCAATGCAAAACTCTACATCACTGCCAAGGGCCTGCAGGTAGACTTGACCTGCACAGGAATAAGGAGGCGCTGGATCACTGTGCTGCGTTGTTGCACAAACATCATCTAGACTGAAGGGTCACCAGAAATCAACCTTAACTGCGGTCTCAGGTATCAACGCTTAAAATACAGATACTTTGGAATCAAGGCTACAATCACCAAAGGTATATTGAAAGAAAAAAACTGACTGAAGAGGAGTGTAGAAATATGATATGAGACACTGAACCTTAACCTGCATCTTCACCAGGACATACTCTGCACCTATACTGTGTTATTGTGGAAGATCTGTTCTTGAGTACTAATGATATTGAATATGTGTCCCACCACTTAATCCTTACATTTAGAGCCTCAAAATATTCGTTCTGAAAGATCAAGAGATTTTTCTCTTTGTTTCACCCACTCAGTTAAGTTGTGCCACATTTGAATGTGTTTAATTCAATAAATACCTTTTTGAAATCAGTCTTTGTGTGAGGACTACTAGGATCTTCCACACCGCTTCATCTCATACCACCGTGTACTTTTTACTCATATACACTTGAGAATGTTTAAATAGAAATACTTTCCCAATATATTCTTACAAATCAAATTCAAAGATTTTTTTAGATACTTCCCACTACCAATTTCCTCACACTTTTTGTTATTACACAAAATATTGAAATTCAGTTACTTTTGGTGACCCAAAAGCTATTGAGGCCTTGATATTTTTTCTCAAATTCACAAACTGTGGGAATCATAATTTTTGGACACTCACTTAAGTATATTTCCACCTTTTTAAGGATCGTTTAAGGATTTTTTCTGCCTGTGTACATGCACTAATGATCATACACTCGTTAAACGGTTATCCCTCCTCCAGAATGGTCTTGGCTTTGCTTCTGTGGTTCCAGGTTTGTCCATGCTTTTAGGATCCTGAATATATAAATGCCCAGCACTTCAGCCCGTATTACTGAGACATATTTCAACATGGTCCTCCAGTGTGGTCAGGATTCTCGCACAGTTCAGTCCTGATTCAGTTTGGTGATGATTCAACATGTCATCAAACATATTTATTTCACTGGTGTTTCACAGCTCCACTCCCTCACTGCACAAGGGCTAAATCAGGAGAATTAGGAAAGAAAAATAGGTGGATCACAGTGACGGAGAGGGTAACCACAGCTTTAAATCTGTATTTTTATTCAGACACTACTTATCTTGCCACACTTTAGTTTGACTCATGAAGAGCTGGATGTGGTTTGAGTTGTTTGATGGAACTTTTTTGGGATATATTTACTGAAAAGATTTGCGTGACTTTTGATTTTTGGCGTTAGCAATGTTAACCTTGCATCTGCAGGTTTAAACTGAAGAAGCAAAATTGAGATTGAGAGGAGAGAATTTAAAATAAGACTCTTCTGTCTCCAGCCTATTTCTCCTGGACATAACAGAGCTCAGTTTATCATTAACATGAGATCTGACCATTTTCTCCCACTTCTTAAATTTAACTTTCTTCTTCTAGTCTCAGCCTGATCTTAAAATGAAATTTCTTCTCTCTCACTGCTCTGATCTTTATTCAGCTCAGATCATCAGATCTTCAGATCAACCAGAAGATCCAAAAGAAAACATGGTTGGCTTATAAGTGAGTCTGTTAAAGATCTAAAATTTGTCTCAGTGATCAAATTCAAGTCTCAAAACAACCAAAGTCAGACAGTTTTGATCCATAAGGTTGTTAAAGAGAAGAAACTGAGAACCGATGAGAACAGCAGAAGAACTTCTGTCTTAAGTTGATTTTTCCCTTTTGCTCCTTATTTCTCCTAAAGGGGAGGTTCAGGAGAAACAAGTCAGACTCAATAATCTCCAGATAAGAAGAAGATTTACTACAACTGTAAAAGCCAGATTGACATTTTTGCCAAATCATTGCTTTAAATCTTACTACGCCAGTTCTGAAGTAAACACCCAAACCAAAATAAAATGTACCTTCAGGCTACATTCAGGCTTCCATATAACCACACCCAGCACAAACTCAACTGATGGCATCTTGCACTCAAGGACATGCATAGATGCTGTAAAATGAATCCTACAGTGCAGCCAACAGGTCTGTAAAGAACATCTTTTCATGTTGTGATTGTTAGTTAAAGCTGAGAAAACACTTGCAGTGAGCTTTTCTTGCACCCTTTTGCTATTCCGCTGGATTCTGGTGTGGAAGACATGCCTCTACAGGTCGTGCTGTGGTCTCGCTGGGGAACGTGTCCCAGCATTTGCCCTTGAGTCATCCACTGGGACTGGGTGTACCATCGGTTTCCATGTAACCACACTAACTGAGTGGACTCATGACTCTGGAGGAATTTATAGATATGAATCTGTTCTGCTTACTATTGAGTTTAATGGAATTTACAGATTTTTCCTCTGCAAATTTTGCAGAACTGCTGCTTTTTTATTTATGATACATTTGTTTTTAGCAAGATTTTTACTTTGTACACCTTCAACACGGTCCTCTTAGTAAAAGTTCTATGTAAAATCATTTGAATGTTTAAAGGATTCTTTGCCTCATTAAACGATCTCAGTGATGGAGAACCTGCTTTGAAAAGGACCTTTTAAAAATGTACATAGCAACAAATAGGATCCCACTGGTGAAACTTTAATACTGTATACATTATTTTTATAGGTTCTTTAACAAATTCATTTTGTGCAACTTATTTTGTTAGTCATTATTGATTTGAAATACTGAATAGTGGCACGTACCTTTATGGCGAATGGGTTAAATTGATTAAAAGGGTTGAATGTGTTAAATATAGGGAAATAATTCCACACTGTTCACACTGTGTGCTGTGGTGTGTTCGCATATGACAGAATTGTCACTTTAAATTTTTTCTTAATTTTCTGCCCAGTTTTGCCGCCCACCAATCATGTCATACCACCAGTGCTGGGAGGGTGAGGGCTAGCTTCTGTTAACACTCAACACGCTTGGAGGAGAACACTAACTACCAATTCCGTTATGTCAGCTGATATATACCCATGCCTCCCTGTGAGTGATGGGGGGATTAAGGACCACCCTACCCACCCTACGGTTTCTTGGACCCCTGCAGACCCTCGCCAGAGATTAAGCTTGCGATTTCCCAATAATAAAGTCATCACTTTTCATTTTTAGTCTCCCCGTCCCCCTCTCGATCTCTTTCCTTGTATTCATTTCTTGAGTAGCCTACAGCACTTTCAGCCCCGCCCATTCGTTCTATAACGGGTGCTTCAGCCTGGACTGCTTTTTGAATGAGGCACAATACAGAAGCAGCCAATAAGAAAACAGAGATCATTTAAATATATCAGTTTTAAGGGGAAAATAATGAAGGAAAAAAAACAGCCTGTTTAATTCTAAATGAACATTTACATTTACGGCGTTTATCAGACGCTTTTATCCAAAGCGACTTCCATTCCATAACTACAGGGGACAGTCTCCCTGGAGCAACTTGGGGTTAAGGGTCTTGCTCAGGAACCCAGTGGTGGTGTGCTGGAGTTAGGATTCGAACCCACGACCTCTTGGTCCAGAGGCAAGTATCCTACCACTAGGCCACCACCACCCCGCAACCTTCAGATCTGGAGACACAGCTGCCCTCAATGTGGACTCACAAAAAACACATGTCGTATGTGGCAGGGCATTCAAGCACTCACAGACCACAAGTCCCATCTGCACAGCAGTAAAAATGATGCCTCTCTCCCAGAGAAGGTGAATGACTTCTTTGCATGATTTGAGTCACAAAACAATGTGCTGACGTGAGGAGAACCCTGTCACGAGTAAACCCACACAAAGCTGCAGGAACCAACAACATACCTGGCCGTCTGCTTAGGGAATGCAGCGACCCACTGCCTGGTGTCCTCACGGACATTTTCAACACATCCTTAAGGCACATATCCATCCCAGTGTGCTTCTAATCCACCACCATCATCCCAGTGCTAAAGAAGTCATCAGTGATGTGTCTGAATGACTACCATCCCATGGTACTCGTATCATCATGAAGTGCTTTGAGAGGTTAGTCATGGCTCACATAAAGTCCAGTCTCCCCTCCTCTCTAGACCCCTTGCATTTTGCATACTGGTCCAACAGGTCCACTGAGGACGCCATATCCTCTGCCTTTCACCTCTCCCTGACACAACTGGACAAGAAAGACACACGTCAGAGCACTCTTCATAGACTTCAGCTCATCCCTCAAAAGCTGATTGTGAAACTGAGTGGGTCTGAACACCAGTCTCTGCAAATGGATCCTGGATTTCCTGACAGAGAGGCCCCAGTCAGGGCGGATGGGCTGCAACACCAACACCATCACACTAAGCACCGGAGCGCCGCAGGGCTGTGTGTTCAGTCCGCTGCTCTTCAACCTGCTGATCCACGACCACACAGCCACACACAACTGTGGGGGCAGCTGTATGGCTTAGTGGTTTGCCCTGCAATCAGAAGGTTGTGGGTTCGAATCCCAACTGCTAGTGTCGTCCCCACACTGCTCCCCGGGCGCCCCTCATTGGTAGCAGCTCCCTGCTTAACTTGGTGAATGGGTTAAAGACACTGTGCGTTGTGCTGTGTGCATATAACTGAGGACCTCACATGGACAATCACCACCTCCTTCTTTCCTTAACAAAGAAAGCCCAGCAGAGACTTCACTTCCTGAGATGGCTGAAATCTCTCCCTCCACCTGCCATCCTCACCACATTCTCCAGAGGGACCATCGAAAGTGACCAGCTGTATCACTACCTGGTACTGCAACTGCAACATGTCTGACTGCAAGCGCCTGCAGAGGGTAGTGAGGACAGCAGAGAACATTATTGGGGTGCCTCTACCCTCACTAAAGAGACATTCTGCACATGGGCTGTTTGTAAGGCCTGCAGCATTGTGCAAGAAGAATTAATCTGTACTTAAGCTGCTATTTATACTTGGTTATACTGTTATACTGTGTATACTGAATATATTGTTTATACTGCCATACTGTTTGCACAAACATTTAAAAAACCTTTTAAAAATGCTCTTTTTAAAACATTTAAAACCTTTAAAAAATGCTGTTTTATATTGTTATACTGTTTACACTATAAAACTGTTCATACTTTAGCACATTTTTTCAACAGGTGCACATTTTATTTAACTAATATTTATATACAAAGCACAGTGAGCAGTCCACAAACCACATACTTCTTATTTGCACTGTTTTGTCTTTTTCACACTGTGGAAAATGAGCTTCACCATTTCATCTCTCTGTATACTTGTATATGGTTGAAATGACAGTAAACTTTACCTTGATTTTGACTTGATGTAGATTTGCCACAGTCTGAAATCAGCACCTCTGAAGAGATGGGCTACATCTGCCGTCAGTTCAGCACTGAACTCAAGAAGAAGTTTAAGGTAGGGCAAACAGCATGATGTTATTTATTAAAGGCTTGGTTTTGGGCCCTTAAAGACATTCAGTAACACTGGAACTGAAGTACAATGCGTCATATACCCGATATTACAGTGCTGGTCTCTGTAATATCAGGTGTTCCATTTAAGGACATAACTGTTGAAAAGAAATCCCTAACCCTGTCACTTGGAAAATATTATGTCAGAGCAAATATTGCACCAGGTGTAATTAATTGTATCTTAATTATGCATTTTGATGCTCCATTTATATTTAGTTATTGATGATAAACTGATAATACTGTGATGCATTGTAATCACTGACATTGTCTAAATGTCAGTATAAGTTGATAATGACCTTTTTCACTCATAGAAACTGGCTGCTGTCTGACTAATAGCTAACTGTGCCTGTACTTACAATATGCGCTAATGATGTGTTGCATGTGTGGCTGTCTCTCAGAACTGCTCCAGGACAATGGATCTCTTCACCAAACAGTTCTTGAAGGCCTTCA
Organism: Bryconaethiops microstoma; assembly: GCA_037577275.1. Taxonomy (NCBI): domain Eukaryota; kingdom Metazoa; phylum Chordata; class Actinopteri; order Characiformes; family Alestidae; genus Bryconaethiops; species Bryconaethiops microstoma. Next base: position 1,940,836 of record JBBJLS010000134.1, on the reverse strand, counting down.
GTCAGCATGCGTCCTCCATCAGCATGCAAGTGCATGAGTGCAGGTCAGACGGAAAAACAGCTTTTACATCAAGGACATCAAAGTCACTCACACATACATACACACACACACACACACATACGTTCTCTCTGTTTCTCTCTCAGGTGTTTCTGGGTCCTTAAAAAAGTCTTAAAAAAAGACATCTGTAATGATGTACTCACTTGCTTTAAACTAATGTTACAAGCTACTGAGCTACACCGACAGCAATATACATGTCAGTTGCTCTTAGGAATGTCTTATGTAATTTCTTATAGCGTCACTGCTGGGGTGTAACGATGAACAATTATCGAAGAACAATTTATTATTCTGAAGTCATGATTCAGTTTGATTTTTTTATGTTTTATGAGCTTTAATTATGTATTACACCTTGTAGTTTGGCTTAGATTAATACATTTTTTATTTCACAACAAAGATAAATAGCATGTTCAGTTTAAATTTCCATGTTTACCTTGATTTTTCAGACCGTTCAGTTGTTCCATTTTAAAGTCATTACACCCTTTGTCACTGTACACTTGGGTTTAAAGGACATTTCAGGCTCTAATAAAAGTCTTAAAAGTATTCAATTTAGTATCAATGCCTGTAGAATTCTCTCATTTTTAATATAGATGATGCAAACATGTCAAGATTTGTGTGTTTATGCTTTAATAGCATTTATCTTGTTCCTGTTTAAAGCAAATACAGTTTCTGTAAAATCAGCTAAAGAGCTCTTAACTTAAAACTTTGTTTGCTTTCATTTCATGTAGGTCTCAAAGACTGGAGCAGATCAAACAGGTTCTGGTGGATGAAATAAAAAACTTGGAGCAAGATGACACTGCTCTTCACAACATGGAGGAGGAATTGACCGTACACGACCACTGTTTATAGAAAGAACTTGTTTCAATGCACGAGAAATAAATGTATAAATAGAGTGAATTTTACGATAAATTGTTGATTTTTTTTTACTATATATCTTTTCTGTATTCATCTCAGAGATACTGGGAGAAGCAAGCTATGGCTGTTCATTCATACCAGGAGAAGGGATCCCGAAGGTGAGAATCAATTTTTTTATTACTAGATCCTATTTATTTCCTGTCAAGTTTTGTTTTTCAAAGTAAGATTGTGAGACACTGGTGGTTCTGGTGAGCGGTGCTCCGCAGAATTGTCTCAGCTGCTTTAGATAAAAGAATTAGCAGATTTGTTACATAATCCTGCAAACACAGCCTGTTGTGAATATTCAGAACGTATCTTCCCGTCTAACACAGACACTGCCTCTTTGAAACCAGGTTTAAAGTCCTAACCTTGAAACGAGATATCAAAGATGTTTTTATTCAATGTTGTTATCTCTGGAATCATGTGACATAACTGCACAAATGCTTCTGGAAAAAGGTTTCTTTGAAGTGTCTATCAAGCACTTTTACAATTGCGAAAAATACCGTTGCAACAGAGGCTTTGCAAATGAAGTTTTCCAGTGAATTCAGATAGTCCTGGGGCAGTCACAGATTGGTCACTTAACAATTAAACAGCCTGGTCCTGTTTTTAATCCTTCCATTGTTTTGATGCATAGTAGTGAAGCATGCACCTCAGATATTTTGTGATTCATAGTTTAAATTTGAGCTATTACATTTACAGTTAAGTTTTCCATATGAACATTCAATTTCTTTTTTATTTTATTTTTTTGTAGATTACATAACTTGAAAAGTGCAATTGAAACTAATGTGTGCCACAGTCTGGAGTACGAGGAGCAGATATTTTCTTCAGAGGTAAGAACTTAAACCTTTGCTAAGGTAGGCTTGGGTGTTAGCCCCTTTTATCATTATCCATAAAGGAAGTGAAAATAAGTCTTCTTTCTGACACGATGTTATTTCAGATGTGTTTGATGAAAAAAGACATGAAGTCTGTACAGGACCACTTATTCAGACAGATGGTGAGTGGACAGATTGCTTCAGGGTCTCAGTCATGTCATAAGACTAATTTTGCTTGGGGTAAAACTTTTAATTTTGTTCAAACTTTCCATTTGGGTCATAAAATTGTTCAGTAAAAGCTCAGCCAGAAATCTTCTGGTTTCTTGTAGCAAGAGGAAGATTTGCAGGTTGTGCGTAGAGGACTACAGATCATGTTCCTACCAGATGTCCCAAATGTTTAAACTTTAAACAGAAAAAGGAAACTGAAGAACTGCTCGTCATTTTCAAGTAATTTCCAGAATATTTTAAATACATGTTCTTGTTTTTGGATAATACTAGCTTAATATAAGTTTGCTTTCATCTTTAAACATTACTATTTAAAACAAATATGTATTACTCTTTTTAGTCTTTATTTTACTTATCCTAGCCTTGTTGGACTGTTAATATCTGTTTGTTGAAACTTTGAGTGCATATTTACATGTGGTTTTTAATAATAAATAATGATTTGCTGTGGAGAAAAAAATTCTAATGATCCACACAATTGTAATAACATATAAAATGTAAAAAATGCATTTATTCATGAATTAACCCCCCCTCCTTACATTCAGTCCCCATAGATATGTTTACCCATCAGTTAGAAAATAAAAATGGTAATGCAACATGACAAAACAAGTGTCATAATATTCACAGCAGTAATGTATCACAGGAACTGGAACCTCTTTGTCTTTTTTTCACTTTGTTTTGATCAGTATCTAAGGAAGGGCCTTAGTCCTACAGGCAGGCAAATGTGTGTGAATTAATGCACAGTGTTTGGGATTCACTTATCAAATAGTCTCAGTTATCAAATAGTTTAGGATTACAGAATAATTGGCGCTGATTGTAAGCTCATTTAATGTTTGTTTGATATCTTTCAAAAAGGCTTAAGGTTTTTTCAGGGCTGAACATGCACAACCCAACACTTCATTCTTCTCTAAGTGTTAAGCAGCCTTGAAGGCAAATGTGGGACAGTTCACTTAAACTTATGTGAGAATATTTCCCCACATTTAGCCCATTTTAAATCCTACAGGAGTCTATTCTCAACCATATTTCTAGAAACTGGAAATGATACATGAATAATGACAAAAAATGAGTTATTTGTAAGGATTTCCAATTAAGTTCTAGCTGGTTCTATAACATACTCGCTCAACATTCGTAATTCACTTACAGCTCTCAAATTGATCTGCTTTAAGCAGCTATTTGGTATTCAGGTCATGATTGTGTCTTATCAGACAGACTGCTCTATCACCAATAATTGGAAACGAATACCAGGTACATTTCATTATTCTACCAAGGAAAAAAAAGGTTTTTCTTGATTTTAGGACCTTTAATATTGAAAATAAGACAAAGAGCATTTACGAACATATTCTGTGGACAAACGGTTCTTACAAAGTTTTTTCCCTTCTTTTCCCCCCCCGAATGATGACATAATCAACCCTGTTCAGACTGAATTTTGTACACGACATCAAACTTACCCCGACTTAGTAGGTCCACAACCCTTGAATTACTTTTTTTCCTTTCGTGGAGCTTCTCACATGCACATTAACCTTCAATGACTCTTCTCTCAGCAATCACTTAAAACTCCATTTTGAAAACAAAAAGGTCCGATTGTGGCTCCACTTGTTCAGCCCCAGAGCGGATGTGTCTGCGGCTGCTGTTCTCTCCTCAAGGTGCTGTGCCTCTATAGCCTCTGTCTTTAACAGCACACAAACACCACTGCACCTGGTCAAGACCAGGATGCTGGAAGAATAAGGACATCCCGTGGATGACGTCATCTCCAGGATTTCGCCATGTATTCGAGTTTTAATTTTTTCTTCACAGAAGAAAACCTTCTACGGCCTGTGGAACCTACGTTAGGTAAGATACCAGATATTAGCCAAGATACCTTTTATAATTGTGACTATAACATTTCACTATAGTGTAAAATCCACTGTATTTAGTTTGCATCCTCTATTCTTAGTAATATAGCATTACACAAGCTTCTCAGCTCTCACGTATCAGCATTAGAACGCATAATTACAAGCTTGCAGAAGACAAAGGAGCTAAATCATTGCGAGTCATTTTTAGTCACATATGTGTCTCAAGTGGTTTGAATCCCAGTATATTTGGACTGGGCTGTCTATCTTTAGCTCTGTAGTTGCCCAGTAAGCTATAAATAGCCTTGACACAGCTGACAGAGCGCTGCACACTGACCTCGTTAGGTGCTTGCTGGAAGCATGCACCTCCATCTCAGTGCTTTTGAACTCGTTCAGCTCTTTCCGGATGGCTGCCTGCAGAATTACAAATGAACAGCATTTAGTGCATCCCCGTGTGGCTCACACATGTGCTACACTTAAAAATAGTGCACCCACAGCTTTAAAAAAGTCATTTGAATAATTATGCATTTTGTTTTAAATGGTAAGAGATAGGATTGCGCTTGTTTGATGCTCAGCTGTACTTTATCCTCAGCTTCAGTAACACACTGACATTTCCACTATAAGGTCAATATGCCCAGAGATACAGTTCCACCAGAAAGTATTCACACCCCTTCACTTCTTTCACATTTTATTACATTACAGACTTATTCTAAAACAGGACTGAGTATAGTTTTTTTGCTAAAAGATTACAAAGATCTACACACGGTCTCTACACATAATAACAAGGCAAAAACTGTTAGAAGGATGTGCAATTTTTTTTGTTGCCAAAAGCTTGTTAATGCAGTGTTTCATAAGTATTCACACCCATGGCTTAATATTTTGTTGAAGCACCGTTGGCAGCAATCACAGCTTTAAGTCTTCTTGGAACACCTGTTGTTGGGGATTTTTCCCATTCTTCCCTCTCAAACCCAGTCAGGTTGGATGGGCAGTCCAGACTCTGGCTGGGCCACTCAGGGACATTCACAGACTGCTCCTGAAGCCACTCCTTTGTTATCTTGGCTGTGTGCTTTGGGTCATTGTCGTGTTGGAAGATGAATTGTCGCCCTAGTCTGAGTTCCAGAAGACTCTGGAGCAGATTTTCCTGAAGAATCTCTCTATATTTGGCTGCTGTCGTCTAACTCTCTATGAAAAACGCTGCAGAAAAACATCCTTTTTTGACACAATCTGGTCTCAGAGGTCTACAGACAATTCCCTGGACTTCATTGCTGGGTTTCTGCTCTGATATGCACTGTCAACTGTGAGACCTTATATAGACAAGTGTGTGTCATTCCAAATCTTGCTCAATCACCTGCATTTACCACAGGTGGACTCAAGTCAAGTTGTTGAAGCACCTCAAGGAAGATCAGTGGAAATCCGATGCACCTGAGCTCAATTTTGAGTGTCATAGCAAAGGGTGTGAATACTTAGGTACCTGTTGTGTTTAAATGTTTAAATTTTTTATACATTTAAGAAAATGCTTTCACTTTGCCATTATGGATCATTTGTGTAGAATTTGTAAAAGAAAACTATACTCAAATCTATTTTAGAATAAGTCTGTAACGTAACAAAACGTGGAAGACGTGAAGGCGTGTGAATACTTTCTGGTGGCGCTGTATGTATTTTGGAGTACAGCGTTACAGACGCCTGACTGGAGACCTTCAGAAGCACTTGCTGGCGGTGCCGTCTTGCAACATACCTTGTCAGCTGCAGACAGTCTGGTCCAAGGTTTGTCAGCTCTCCTGTCATAATCCTGAGCTTTGGCCACTTCAACGTAGTCACTGAAGCGGATCAGGATCTTTCTGTCTCTCAGTTCATCAACCGTTGGCCTCTGGTTAAGCTAAAAGAAACAATATAAAGCTCTTTGAGAGTCCTTAGCATCGTAGTTCCATAAATGTGATTTGTCTTCTTTTCATGTGTTCAGTTATACATGCACCCCTAGGATTAGGATTCTCCACCTTTCACAGATGCTTCCACTAACTGATAGTATGATGTTCATATTATATTATGACTAATGTTGTGCATCAAATGTATAGCATGTTATAAAAGTAATTCTGCGGTATACGAAATACGAATACCTTTCTATTCAATCTCTGTTTAATTTCTCTCCTCTCCTCCTGCTCGGTCTGGTCGTTTCGCTCTGAAAGAACAGTGACATTGATAGACACACAGGATTTTGTCAATAGCTGTAGTGTTTTACAGAAGTGCTAACATATCTGTTTTTTGTGCATTAAGTAAACATTAATTACATGTAGGAACTAAAAGACAGTACGCATGTTTATTCAGAGCTATAATAACTCATTCACCATGTGTATCATGTGCAAATTTTTTACACTATCACACTAAAATGTAAATCAAATGTAGGTAATAAAGCTCACTTGGCATGACTTGTAAAAAGCTATAACAACCTTCACTTTGTGCGTCTTGTGCAATTTTTACACTTTATCTTTACACACACTTCAAAAATTGGCAAGAAAACATTAATAAATAAAATTATGAATAATACATCAGGAACTCGCGACGGAAACGAATGGGGGAAAAAATGATAATATTATAATAACTCACGTTTTAAGATATTTCTGCTCTCCAGCTCCTCAACGGCCGGCCGCTGACTGAGTCTCCTGCGGAAAAACACCAGAATGTCAGTGTGAACCATCACTGTGGTGTGAAAGGGTCCGGGATCTACAGAAGAGTCCCAACAGATGCTCCTCAGCTGAGTGTTTTACAAAGGTGCTGTATTTCTGTGCTAATCCCTTCACTTCTTGTGCACTGGTGGGTGACTGGGTGCATCCTGGAGCTCCTTTGGCTCCGCGCGCCTCTTCTGTGTGCTGCTCTGTGCAGCCACGTGCTCAGGGGGCTCTCCAAGGAGGAGCCTGGAGGTCCACTCTGCCCACGTGATTTTCAGTTACGCTTAAAGCGCTCTCCCAATTCTGTGCTCAGGGTCAGGGACTCTCCTTTATTTCCCCTTAAAAGAGCACATTCAGCTCAATAAATGCAATCAAACTGCCACCGTGGCATCCTGATGTCCAGGACTATTCAGCAAATTAAACACCATTAAATGTAAAATGATCACAGGTTAAAGTGGGCTGGAGCGAACTCTTTTAGAGGTTTATGTGGTGAACGGCCAGGAAAGTACATTATATGGACCAAAGTATTGAAACACACCTCTTAATTATTGAATTCAGGACACTTGCTTCCAGTGAGGTACAAACCAAGACATTACAGAATGAATGGGCACAAATTCCCACAGAAACTCCAAAATCTTTTGGAAAGTCTTCCAAGAAGAGTGGAAGCTGTTACAGCTGCATAGGAGAACCAACTCCATATTAAAGTTTATGGATTTGAATGCCCTGTTGGTGTAATGATTAATCATTCCCAATAATTTTATCCATATAGTGTACTACAGTTAGAAATGTTTTCATATCGCATGTGTGACATTAGCACACTGTTCGATGTTATAAACATTCAGAGAGCTTCTGAACAGCCAGACAGCTGCTCATAACATTTATGACTATTAATGAGTGCGTTTTCCTCTCATTCTTCAGACACATTCTCAGGCCTCACTGTTTTTTCGTGGTGCTTTAACTCACTATGTAAATCAGTTAATTACGCTTCAGCCTAACTACAGCATTACCAATGCTTTTTTTCCCGCTGCAACGTCAGGGACCACAGAAGTAGTTAAACAGTGAACACCATTCATATGAATGGATTTGTATTAAGCTGAGAGCCACTGTTATTGTAATCATAATTATTTAACATGTAATCACATAATATTTATTCTTCTGCCAACTGTGTGTTGTTACATACACTCAAAGGCCATACTCTCGTTAAATAATGATGTTAAATAAGTTGTTAAATAAATTGTTATATATATGTATATTGTTGATTAAATCATTTCAGCAATACTGTAATACCAATAAAACTGTCACCAATAAAGACAATATAATTTGTTTTAAAATAATATAATACAAAAGTAGACACTGCCTTATAGCTCCTGACAGGCAAATGCCAATCCATGACTTATTATTTGCAGCAAACATCTAAATATTTGCTTCAAATACAGTATTATATGCTGCCACATTTGCTCCATGTATTACTGTAGACAGTACATTCTACCATATTAGACACCTGCACTTATAATGTGTCTCTAAAGAAAGGTTTAGAGAAACATCCCTATCAGACATGTGGATTTAGTTGAATAGGATTCTGGCAGAAAGGATGGTATCATTATTCCATGATCTGAAATAGAGGCTTTATTCCCAGTTCCACTCTGGAAGCTGACTGGGTAATATTGACCTGTAGCTTGAGTTGCCTGGCAACAGAGGTTTCGTGTGGCGGTGATGGTGGCGAGCCGTTTTGGTTCGCTGTTGGGGATACGGTGACAAGGAAATCTGCCCAGGGACTCATTTCTACATGCTAATGTGTATTCCTCACATTTATAATACCAGATAGTAATATGTGTGGGTACTCTGCTTTGTGGAGTATATTAAATGTTATCTGTGCATCTTTATGTATATTTTTATACATTAATGTATGGCCTGCCACCTGGTCCTCGAGTCCTCAAGCTTCAGGTGTCCAAAGTGTTCCTGTGAGAAAGATCTTAGGCTGCTCTCAGAAAATATACTGTACATTAAATCAGGTTGTGAGCAAAGTGAGAGCTTGGCTTGTGTGGGTGGCAGCAATAAACTTAATCTGCCTTGAAGAATAACTGGATTGTAGATGCGACCATATTTGCCCACCACCCTCCCACGCCGTTCACTGCATATTATATGTCACAAACTGAAATGTGCATATAATTTTCCTTTTAAAATGATTTCAAATACCTAATTATAAAGGGGGGGATGAAATATGTTTCTTTGTTACTCAATCTAATTATCTGTCTCGTTTAATGACTTGTTTTCATTTCTGGAAGACAAATATTCGTTCGTTTGCATGTGCTTGGGCTCAGCATGTTGCCGCCAAAAAGGCAAGTCATACGGAGCAATTAAATGGAACAGAAATACCATTTTGAATGCCAACTGGATATAATTTATGTCCAGGATTTATAAAACTAAATAACAATAAAATCACTTAACTCATTAAGAATCCTCCAACAGCTGGACACCTCTATTCTTTGAGGACACAGTATTTGAATACAGAAGGTTATTGCCCTGCCTGATATCCTCGTGCTCACTAAGGTTGAACAACAACTCAGATTCTGCTGAGAGGAGGGGATGGTGCGCTGCAATCCATTATTCACTGCTCTGAGGTCTAAAAATAGCAACATCCATGTGTTGCTTCTGTGGAAGTGCAGATCACTGCAGGCTAAAGATAGTACGGTTATCACATTGCATTGATGAAGCATCACTGTGAAATTCTGAATGCAAGGCTACAGCAACAGCTTCTGCAGATGAAGGGAAGTGTTCTGGATTCAAGGCTGTGGGCGGAGTTGCCTTTTTATGCTGATCTAAGAGTAATGTTCCCCGTTCCTGGCCCTCCAGGGGGATATTTAGAAATCGTTTTATATTAGTTTCACATTCTGCCAAGGACAGAGCTTGAAAACTGTCCTCTGGGTTTGAGGTCCGTCATCCAATTACTCATTTTGCCAGAGAGAAGGTCTTTTTTGATTCCATAGACACCATATGACTCAACAGGGAGTCAACACCTTGACTTCAACCGGAGGGCCATAATCTTTAATTTATTGTTTAACCCAAGTCCTAATTATTACCTTTAAAGATCAGCATGAAATAGAAACGTCTACTGACCACTTGGATGGACAGTGAGACTTATTCAATATTGTCTTTTCTGCAAGAGGCTCAAGGGGTTGGGGCTTGTCTTCTGTAGGGCTAAAAATAAATGGGTTTCACGCACTGTAAGCAATATGTCAGTAGGATTCAGAGCATCATGAACTGACTCGGGCTCAGACAAGGTGTATTTATAGGAAGACAGTCTTACACCTACACCAAGCACCTTTTATGCCCAGTATAATGAAATGAGGCAATATTACTGTAATTTGTAAGTTCATCTACTTACAAATATCTTTTAGAATGTGTGAAAATCTGATCATATTTAAGCATATA
>JBBJLS010000134.1:1875459-1886780 GCA_037577275.1 Bryconaethiops microstoma | reverse complement strand
TATATATATATAATTTATTTAAATAATAAAATAAAAAAAATATATATAAAAACAACCCTTCAACCCAAAAGCCAGGTTTGCTTTGAATCTCCAGTGGGCTTTGAGGACTTTTACTGTCTGAGGACTTTTACTGTAGTAGCTGTGTTTCAGTAAGGCTAACAGAAGATGGGAGAAGCTGAAGCAGTCTCCTCCGAAGAGAAGCAGGGGGACTCGGGGGGCTGTGCTGCTGAAGAGTCGGTGGTGTGGAGTCAGGAGGTGGAAGTGTGTCTCTTTCACGCCATGCTGGGTCACAAACCCGTCGGTGAGAGAAATAACCTGTTTTACAGACCGTCCCCTCTCTGCAGGCCTCAGATCCTCGGAGTAAATTTCAGCCAGATCCGGGAGCGGAGAGACCAAAAGGCCCCCCGGGGTACAGAGGCTCGAGTCTCCAGAGCAATGCTGAGCTGTCTTGTCTGATAAGTTGATGTGTCACCATAACAAACACAGCGAGGTTTCTAAGTTCTGTGTTTATCTGGCTCGCTAACTACATTACATGGACAAAACAGAATGAATGGGCACAAATTCCCACAGAAACTCCAAAATCTTGTAGAAAGCCTTCCCATAAGAGTGGAAGCTGTTATAGCTGCAAAGAGAGACCAACTCCGTTAAAGCCTTTGTATTTGAATGCAGTGTCATTAAAGTCCCTGTTATTGTAATGGTGAGGCGTCCCAATACTTTTGTCCATATAATGTAAGTAAGAGAGAATGGGAAATAAGCAAGAAAGTTGTTCATGTTTTGAAAGCAATATGGTAACTTTATTCTAAAGTACTTGTTTACTTCGAGTTTTCCAGGTCATCTGCACTGGCATTTTTGTATAACAAAGGTTTGATATCAGTAAAAAGCACAGTGTTCTGTTTTGGGTCAGCTTCATAATCTTAAACCTCAATCTATTGGCCCTGGGAAGCTGTTTTGCTAGATTTTTGGAGTTTTTCCTACAGATATTGTTTGTAGGTCTTTTTTTGTGGTTCTGAAGAATAAATTATTTGAAATAAATTATATTATACTGAATAATAAATAAATAAATTATACTGAAGCTCTGCATTATTTTATTTTACTTAAATTATTGCATTATTTTTATAAAAATAATGCAGTAGCACTGTTATTTGGGGCAGCTGGTGTTTATGGAGTTGCCACTGCGATCAGAAGGCCGTGGGTTCAAATCCCAGGACTGCTTGTGGCACCACTGAGGTGCTCTCCGGGCACCGTTCCTGACTTCCTGCTGCTTCATTTGATGAATGGGTTAAATGTAGAGAAAATTTCACATTTTTTTTACACTGTGTGCTGTGGTGCGTTCATGTATGACAGACGCTTTACACATGTTACACTTTAAGTATTTAAACTGAAGACTAAGTGTTTTAAACAAAATATTAAGTTGATTTGTTTAGCTTGCAAAATTTTTTTTTTTTTTTTTTGAATTAAGTTTAGACAACCGACTTTAGTCCAAACTGTCATATTAATCAATAGCTTCACATTATAAGTATGTATACCACTGTAAGTGTATTTGGCAGTTGCGTAAACTAGCTGGCTGTTAACAGGACTTGCTTCAGTTGCTCTAAGCCTTAATGCTTCTCATCTTATTTCAGGGGTAAACCGTCACTTCCATATGATTTGCATCCGTGATAAATTTAGCCAAAACATTGGAAGGCAAGTATCGTCAAAAGTCATCTGGGATCATCTCGGGACGATGTATGACATGCAGGCACTGGTGAGTCAGTTACTGAACTGAGAACGTAATGTAAATTGTTGTAAGATAAATGTAATTAACCTGTTTTTGTTCCGACAGCATGAGTCAGAAATACTACCCTTTCCCAACACAGAAAAGACCTTTGTCCTGCCTGAGGATATTATACAGGATGTCAAAGAAGGTGAGTTGCATTTACGTCTATATTTTTGAGGTGACTGAAGAACTATTAGTCGTATCTTAATCAAATGTGTTGTGCTTTTGCTACAGGGAAACTAGGCTCAGAGGATGATATAAAGGAAGAGTTCAAAGAAGAGAGGGACCTTTCCGCCACACACGAAGAAGGTTCTCTCTTTTCCATTTTGTCCCATGTTACTCTTGTCTGCCTCTTTCTTTTGCCCTGTCTTTATTCTCCTTCTCTCTTTCTGACGCAAGACGTCTTTTTAAGCCTGCGTCATTGCTTCACACCCCCCCCCCCTTTTTTTTTTCTGGATCATTCCCATTTGGCGGGTAGCTCTGCGCGGCTCACACTGGTAATTTGTGTCTCATTTTTAAAGGTCTGGGTCCCAGTATGGCTGGCCAGGAGTTTGCAAGGTATGGGCAGAAGAAAATATTTCGCTCTGTTCCAAAACTCCAGCTTGAGCTGAGTACAGACCAGCTCAGTACCAGAGGCCTCTGTAGGCTGCCTTCAGAGACCTCTGACCATGTGCGTCTTTCTCTGTCCCTCTTTCCCTTCTTCTCTTTTTCTCTTTCTCTCTTCTCATTATGTATAGCCGATGTATCTTATCTTGTCCTGCTGTCTGATTGAGAGAAGCATGGCTTGTCAAGAGGTTGGTTGTATGGGGTAGTTCTACGTAACGCTCAAAAGAGCTGTCAACTCAATTATGGATTAGTAATTAAAACTCAGTGATACTCAAGATATGTGACGTCGTGATTAATCCAAGTTATATTTGAAAGAAGTAAATACTAAATCATAAAGTTTTAACAATATGCAAATAGTACAATATGTTTTACACCACAATGCAGGGGGTCGTCGATTTACAACAGTCTCGACATACAACGATTCGAGTTTACAACGCTCACTCCCACTCGACTTGCACTGTTAGCCTCGTTACGGACTACAGGGGTGAACTAGTTTGTTTGCGTGCGGTGGAAGAATACGCAGTAAAGTGGCGTGTGAGTGAGGGAGTCTTTCTTTTCCTTTTTCTGTGACTTAGTTGTGTTTTTATGATTTTACAGCTGTATTAGGATGGGTAAGTGACTGAGGCTGGGATGTGTTTAACTTGCACCAAAATTGGGGTTACATCTCTGTCGAAAGAACAGATCTGTGGCGTAACTCGAGGACCCCCTGTATATGTTAAATTTTCAGTGCTAAATGAATGCCTAATGCCAAAAAATTCTCAAAAAAGGTAATTACAGCATCCGTTGCAGGAATAATTGACATGTAATACAATAGATGTATAATTTATTGTTTCATATAGCGTTGAAAATACCATGTCAGTTTATTTTAGTGTCTGCTATTGCATTGTTTCGTCCTAAAGTCCGATTCATTTCAGGAAAAAATGTCTGGGTGTTTCAGACTGCACAGTGTTTGACAGTGGCATAGCCATGGCAGTGTAAACAGCTGCAAGGCAGCAAGCAGATCTCTTCTCTACGCTTTTGTTTTCTGTCCGGATTTCTGACAGATATTAGACTGCAGTAGTTCCCGTTGAATCGTGCAAGTAATAGGAGTGTGGTAACCCTTTTAACACTTTGGTAAGTTACACTATGTGTCTCCAGGTGATTGTACTTGGTGCAAATGAACTCAAGCAGTGTTAGTTTTTGTTGGCCAAGCCTGTTAAACTTGGCAACAAAATATGTTAATTTACATAAAGTCCATTTACTTGCACTCTGCTCAGCAGTGTTCAGTTACAGTTGAGGGAGAGAAGGACTTGCTTTATCAACCAGCTCCTCTTCAAAGGCTAGTTTTATCTCTGTGAAATTGTGTATTTTCTGTTGTAACTACAGGTTGGATTGTGTGTTTCTCCTGGAGGTGTTTTTGCCACATTTGAGAGGAGTTATTAGGTGCAGTTATCAATTTTTCTAGCTTACAGTTAGCAGTTTGTGAGGATATGACTTCAGCTTCATCCAGCATAGTCACACTAAACTCAAAGCATAAGGAGGATACACTGAGAAACACAATCATTGTGTTTTATTTGACAGATAAGAGCCATGCAGGGAACTTTAGCTATTGGCACATACAAATTGAGGAAACACGCTGACAGCCCTTTCAGAGGATTCTGTCCCAGTGTTCAGTCCATTGGCTCTAATGTTTGGTATCCAAAGTTCTTGTGGAGTTATGAGGCTAACATAATGAAAAATACTCTAAAAGATTTTGGGTGCCATTACTTGCTAGCTACTTCAACCTCCAGTGCAAAAATTGAGATGCCAGACATGTCTGGGCCAATCACATAGGTTTTGAGTAAAGAAAGGAATTCAATTTAATTTTAATCTTAATTTTTTAAGTTTAATTTTTCAGTGAACTATCCTGTTTAAGGCAGCTTTCAGATTTTTAGAGGTTTTGCTATTTGGTTGGAAAGGAGTAGGAGCACTACCATTAATAGTGACAGTATGTCTGTCGGTACAATTACCTTGTGCTTTAAGTGTCTGGAGGGGCATCAGCATAATCATTTGATAAGAAATGCATAGATATTAAATTTTTGGGCCATTACTGATGTAGGTGAGATGTAATATATGGTGTCATATTTTCAAAAGGTATTTTTCAGATTTTAGGTATTTCCTCATCAGGCATTGTTTTTCGTCTGTTTCTCATATTTCAAACGTTAAGCGCTGCGCTGAAGAGTATTGACTTGAAAATTTAGGAAGTGTGATATTTAGGAAAATTCAGGCTGTCCTGTGACAGCTTGGTTTGCCTCGTGTTCCGATTTGTTTTTTTCTTTATCAAGTTCTTAAAGATCTGAAAGGCAAGCCACAGATGAATTGGACCAAATTAGTGCTTTCAAATGCCATCCATACTTGTATGAGTGGCCATTAGGTGCGTCACCTTATGTAATGCGGCTTGTAGGAGTTTTACAGTGGGAGGAGTCACAACGGTTAAGTGTGTTAATAATCCATTTGTGGAAAATAATTGTTGCTTATACATTAGAACTTTATACATTTGTCCTTGTAACAGATCTGTATACACGAGGGATGTTCAAAACGTTTCTGCACTTTTATATTTTCATTGGAAATGGTGAAGACTGGAAGAGTAGTAAATGGGTGTGTCTGAGAGTTTAGCGCCATTTGATTTCCACCTTTTTGGAGCTCAAAGAAGCTTTAAGGGGAAGATGATTTTCGTGTGATGATGTGAAAGCAGCGGTGCATCAGTGGCTACACGCTCAACCAAAAACACTTTTGCTGATGAACTGAAAATATTGGTAATAAGCTGGGAAAATTGCATTGTGATGGAAGTTGACTATGTAGAAAAGTGATACAATTAGTTTTTGAAATTCTTAATTCGTAGTTAAAAAAAAGTGCAGAAATGTTTTGAATGTCCATCTGTCTTTTATAGTTGCATTATGTCAGCCATGTCAGAGGTGTATAGGGCTGATATTTGGCCTGGAGCTTGGCCCAGTTCACTGTGTTTATAACACACTCATTTTTAAATTTAGGAAGAAAATCTGTGATGTCAGGTTTTCTTTTCCATGTCATATCAGAAAGGAAAGAATGAGCCCACACTTGAGAGATTGGTGAGCCTTTCCTTAAGTATTAACTGTTGGAATCCCTTTACAGCACTGGAAGTTTTAGTGTAAGTCAAAAATGGAAATAAATTTAAAAGGATATTCCACCAAAACGATGCGTAATTCAGGATTAAGCCATTGGATCAGGATGCTAAATCTTATCCACAAAGGGCCAGTGTGGCTGCAGGCTTTCGTTCCAAACAAGCAGGAACTTACTGACCAACTGTCTGAAGACTGAAACCAAGTGGAGTCAAGTGTGGTCCTCATTGTTTGAAAGGAAAGCACTGGCCTCTTGTTGACTCCCCTGAATTAGATTAATGGCAGTGCTAAAGATATATGGGCGAGGAATCTTCCTGCAATAAGAGCGGATTGGGTGTGGAATACCCTTTGGAAGTAGTGATGCATTTTTGTCCACTTTCAAAAATGAATGTTCACTGACCTCTTTCATCCTCCCCTCGTTCCCTCTCTGTTTGATCTGTCAGGGAGCAACTCCTCAGTGAAGACAGAGCGCTCGGGCAGCGGGCGAGAGAAAGAGAGAGAGCGCGACAGGGAGAGGGGGGCCTCGGGTGAGTCGGGAGGAGGATCGAAGGAGGCCCCAGGTGAGAAGAGGAAAAGGAGCCGCGCCACAGACAAGACGCTGAACTCCGGCAACCCGTCCAGCCCCGGAGGAGCCAAGCGTCGCCGGACGTAGACGTGGCCGCCAGTGGGCGACCTACACAGCAGTGGCACGCTGGAGAAGCTGGCTGGTTGAGACTGAGTGAACTGGCATACCCAAGCCTAATCTGCACCCAGCTGAGGTTGATCCGAGAAGATCTGAGGAGATATCAATAGGTGGCCCTTTGATTGAGCTTACTGCAGGAGCTCACAAGGATGAGAGGAAGCTAAACTTTACGTTGATAGAATATTTCCCAGAAGAATGGGCAGAAATCTAGGTAACAGTGTCAGATATTAAAGACGAATGGAAACCTGTAAACCTGCTTCCACATTATTGTTAATATGAAAAGTTTAGAGGCAGATGAAGTGGTGGTCCGTGCTTGCTTTTTTTTTTTCCCTTCCACGTCCACCAGAATTTTCATGTTGCTTTATTTTTGTCTTATTGCCCAAATAGTCTCTGAGACTTGCACTAACTGTGTCTTTTCATTGAATTGCTGCCACTGGAGGATGTGAGGCAGTACTGTATCCCTGTCAAATGGAGAACATGAATATACGGCCTATGACGGTCAGTTAGTGAGGACGTTCTTAGTACGTAAAGAAAATACAGGTTGTGTTTGAAATGTTTCCCGTCTGTAGTAATTTGTACTAAATGACTACACAGTATAGAGGGCCTATCCTCGCTTAAAATGTACTCATCGCCATTGTAGTCTTTTGCTTCCGTCGTTCAGTAGAGCTAGTGTGAGTGTGTGTGGGTGTTCTTGTTTGTTTTTTTTTTCAGAAAAAAATTCAGAAATCAGGTGAATGGGTAATAAAACTGTTACATGGTACTTGTGTAGGCCTGCCTATGCATCGCCACCACATGTTAAGAAGATTTCTTTTTTAAAGACAAACATTTTTTACTGTTTTATTTTAATCTTATTAGTTTACTGTTTTAAAAGGTGGGAGCCTTTGATGAAATCGAACTGTACATTAATGTCATTGTGTGTGCTGTTGCGGTAGCAAAGGAATGTATTGCTGGTTTCGGAACAAAGCCTTCAAAAGTTTCTTGGCCTACTGTTTTGTTTTTTTGTACATTATGTAAATCTGGCACCATGTCATACCCATAAACAAAATATCTTGAACAAAAAGGTGCCAAAAAGTGGTCCAGCACCTTTTAAATGATCTTTTAACAACCGTTTTCAGTAGTATGAAGTAATATAACGATCCACATAGTGTTTCTATAACATTCAAGAAATATTCAGAAATCTTTCGTTTTTAACACATGCAAGAAAACTTGGAGGTATAAATATAATTGCACTGGAAGTTTTCATATCAAAGGTGCTGGTCAGGCACCGGTATTCTTGAGTATGTGAGTCACATACTTGAGTAAAAGTATGATTAAAGAGGCTCTAAAACTAAGACAAGATAAGATAACCCTTTATTAGTCCTATATACAGTGCCTTGCAAAATTATTCACCCCCCCTTGGCGTTATCTTTATTTTTTTTTTACCCTACAACCTGAATTTTTTGGGATTTTCAATTTGATTTTAAGTGATGGACCTAGAAAACAAATGACACATTAATGAAGTTAAAAGGGGAAAAAAAACTTGTAAAACTGAAAAGTGGTGTGTGCATATGTTTTCACCCCCTTTGCTTTGAAGCCCCAACCACTACCTTCAAAAGCCACTTAGTTAGTTAAAAAAGATCCACCTGTGAGCAATCTAAGTGTCAAATGATCTCAGTGTATATGCACTTGTTCTGATAGCACCCAGAGTCAACACCGGTGCGACACCACTAAGTAAGGGCTACCGTCAAGCAAGTGACAGCATGAAGACCAAGGAACTCTACACAGATCAGAGACAAAGTTGTGAGAAATATAGATCAGGCTTGTGTTATATATAAAAAAAAAAAAAATATCACAAACCCTGAACATCCCAAGGAGCATTAAATCCATTATTAGAAAATGAAAAGATTATGGCACCATAGCAGACCTGCCAAGAAAGGGTCGTCCACCAAAAGTCACAGACCCGGAAAGGAGAGCATTAATCAGAGCAGCAGCCAAGAGGCCAAAGATAACCCGGCTCTACTGCAGAGATGGGAGTACAGTATCTGTCCATAGGACCACTACAAGCCCCACACTGCACAGAGCTGGGCTTCATGGAAGAGTGGCCAAGTAAATAAGGCAGGCCCTTTGAAATTTGCCAGAAGGTCTATTGGAGACTCCACAAACGTGGAAGAAAAAATAACTTTTTGGCCATCAAGGACAACACTGTCTGGCACAAACCTAAACCCCTCATCATGATGAGAAGACCAGCTCCACAGTGAAGCATCGTAGGGGCATCATGCGGTGGGGATGCTTTTCAGGAAACTGGTCAGAACTGAAGGAAAGATAGATGGCGCAAATCTAGAGAAATTCTTGAGGGGAAATCTGTTCGAGTCTCCCAGAGATTTGAGACTGGGGTGGAGGTTCACCTTCCAGAAGGACAACAACCCAAAACACACTGCTAAAGCAACACTCCAGTGGTTAAAGAAAATGTCCTGGAATGGCCCAATTGAGAATCTCTGGGATGATTTAAAGATTGCTGTACACAACCGGTGTCCATCTGACTTGAAGGAGCTGGCAAGATGGGCCAAGCTCATCACTGTAATCGCTGCAAAAGGTGGCTGTACAAAGTATTGGTTCTGGGAGGGTGTGAATTGTTATGCACGCTCAGGTTTTCTTTTTTTGTCTTATTTCTTGTTTCACAATAAAAAAAGAAAAGAAAAGAATTTGCATCTGCAAAGTTGTCAATGTGTTGTGTAAATTAAAAGATACAACCCCTCCCAAAAGTCCTTTTAAATTCCAGGTTAAAAGGGAATAAGATTTGGAGAATGCCGGGGGGGGGGATACTTTTGCAAGGTACTATAGGTGGCCTACAGCAGCAAAGTGCAGTATAACCAATAGAATAAAAACTATACAACACAGCAGTATAATATAACACCTATACAAATAATATAAAAATATAAACATAGAAGTTTGTATATACTGTATATGAAATACAAATATAAATGTATGTAAGTATATGCATGGAAACTAAAGGGAACTTGAATGAATGCGCTGAGTCACTCCGGGTAGTACTGTGGTGCTTTCTCTTTCCCTTTTCCTACCTTTCTCCTGACTTACAACATCACTGCCCCCCCCCACACCCCCCCCGCCGCCGCCGCCTTTGCAGTTCTCTTGTTTCAGCATCTCTCTCTCTCTCTCAACCTCCACCCCCAGCTCACCCCCCCTCCTCCTTCCTCCCCACTTAAAGTGCCGCATTGCTGTATCAAAGTGGGGTGCGTTCACTACGCAGACGGATTTAGAGCCTGCCACCCCCTGTGCTGGAGCTCTGAGAGGGAGTGTGTTCAGAGAGAACACACAGCTGCAGGTAGGAGGCCAAATACAGCTGTCTTGGTAATGTTTGTCCTTTTCCTCTGACTGCAGTCAGAATTCATTACAGGACATTTCTCGAGGTGCATGTGTCGGGTTCTTGTAAACTGATAACATTTAGTTCACATTTTCCTGTGTGTAAAGGCTCTTGTTGACGTCTGTGGTTGATGCGTCTGCCGTAAGCCTGTTTCCCAACATACTGTAATGCAGGGGAGCCCTGGGTGGCAACATTCTCGCAGCGTCTTTCCCTCTGCGATCCCTTCATCATGGGGAAAGAGAAGATCCACATTAACATTGTCGTGATTGGCCATGTGGATTCTGGAAAGTCCACCACCACCGGTCACCTCATCTATAAGTGTGGAGGCATCGACAAGAGAACCATCGAGAAATTTGAGAAGGAGGCTGCAGAGGTAAAACTGGACATTACCCTGCCACGTCTAATCTGATACCCTTTCTAGGTGGAAATTCGAAAAGAAACCAAGAATGACGAAACAAAAGAGAATGGTGATGAATAAAGGGCATTTGAGGTGTCCCAGGTTCATCAATGTAATGTGAATTTTGCGTAACTGAAGAATAGTGAATAAGTAATGCACAGCCTGGCTTGTGTCACGAAAGACTCTTGATATTAGAAGTTCACTTTGAACAAGTGAAAATATTACTAATCCTAGTAAAAACTTGGCATGGGGAAAAAATCCTAATTCTAATTTTTCTGAAATGTTTTTGAGATCATTCAGACGGGTTGAACATCTGACAGTATTCGATAAATTATCATGTGGTGAAAATTCATAAAACTCCTAGCCTGTAATGATAACAGTTTAAACTTTTCAAAGTGATGTGTTTATTTGGAAGAAGTGGATTAGAAATCCGTGAATTATGATTAGTGACACATTGAAGTTCAGGTTGACGAAACATCTTTACAACTAATAAAATAGCCATTTTGATTTTGACATCTCAAATGTTGTTATATGCTACTATTAATATTTTAATTGTGGAGAAACTGTGCAGTAACACAATTGGCTTTAGTTGTAGTGTGCAAGGATTATTGTTACTAAATATAGATGAGCGAACAGGTTTTGATGGAAGATGAATTATGATGCTTTAAGCTGTCTCTTCTCTTTGTTGCCCAGATGGGGAAAGGTTCCTTTAAGTATGCCTGGGTTCTGGATAAGCTGAAAGCTGAGCGAGAGAGAGGCATCACCATCGATATCTCTCTGTGGAAATTTGAGACTTCTAAATATTACATCACCATCATAGATGCTCCAGGACACAGAGATTTCATCAAGAACATGATCACAGGGACCTCCCAGGTGAAACAGGTTCACCCTTCAGTTTCCCAGGCAGAGGTTAAGAATAGCCTTGGACAGTCAGTGGTCCTTCTCCAGTAGTTTAACCCTTAGAACCCGAGTGGGACAGGTCAGAGCCGGAAGTGCAACAAGTAGAAGTTCCCCTGGTTTGTGTTGATGCTCAAAGTGTCAGACGTCATGTTGAGCTTTGTTTGGTGTTCTTATGTCACGTAGAACCAAAGTTATTGTAAATAAAAAACACTGCTGGGATTTTAGAATATGACATCACATACAAAAGCCCATAAAGAAAAAAAATGAACAAATTTATTTTATTTTAGGGAGAACGTTCAGGATAGTCTCCGCCCACAAATGGGTGGGGTAAACCCGCAGAGGGAGGGGCTCCGGAGAGCGGCCCAGCGGCAGCGCGCCGAGAGAAAGAGCAGCAAACAGCGAGCGTGTAGGAGAACAAACACCGGATCTAGACTGTTTTACTCCGGTTATATTTACTGAAATCAGAGTTTACTGATACACTCTGAGTTCTGAGGGTAAACACC
>JBBJLS010000134.1:1863174-1875359 GCA_037577275.1 Bryconaethiops microstoma | reverse complement strand
TTGTAAAGCTGCTTTGTGACAACCTGGTTGTAAAAAGCGCTATATAAATAAAATTGAATTGAATTGAATTGAATTTACCTGCTTATACCAAAGAAAACACGCGAGCATGAATTACGGTCCAGTCTATACAGGGGTAACATGGGTATTTACATTCAAGCACTGCAGGAGTTCAGTGTAAACTGTACAGTACGAATACGGGTTTAACTTTACATTTTCTTTAAGAGTAATGGATTAAACTGAGTTTAAAACGAAATTAAAGTGTTTTGGGAGCATATGTGGGGGCATATTTAGGGTTTACACTATAAAAATAGGCATTTTAGGCATTTTTCACTACATCAGAAATCCGTGGCTCTTCACTATATGCGGGTACTCTTGAACGTAACCCCCACGAATTTCGGGGGCATACTGTATAAGCTTTAAAATGAGTAAATACTTTAGAATTGTGAATTTGTCCCGTAATTTCATTTTGTTGTTGGTGTTGGAACTAAAACAGCTTCATTTATTGTGTGGATAAATGTCCGTAAGATGAGAAAGGGAAATAGAACATCAATAAACAGTCTGGTGCTAGTGTTCAGGTTGATAATCACACAATTGGATTCAGTTCAATTGAATTTGCATTCATTGCATTTTTATCAACATAAAGGTTAACAAAATGCAGTTTTAAACTGTTTCACTATGCGCAGCTTGTTTATAGATCAATGTTTATAAATTTATAAATCATGTCCTGCAATTTAGCGTTGAATATGATAGACCTTGTTTCTGCAGCTCTCTCACAGGATGCCTGCAGGATGCCCTCGTTCAGGGTGGTTCAGTGTGTGGATGAGGTTGACGTCAGTGGTTGCAAGACGATGGACATCATTCCATCAGTGTGGTTTGAGGGCACCGACGTGAAATTATGCTGGTGGCCACCAGCCACATTCCTCAATGTAACCAAGGCTGTGAAGGAGGGCACACCACCAGACAAAACCTGGATTCTGTGCTGTGTGCATGTGATGGGAAATGCAGGCAAGTTTGATTTTCTCATTAGTATAAATATTGCTCCCAGTTGTTTTGGGGTATGAAGGGCTGGGTAGCTGTAGGGTTTTTTTTTTTTTTTTTGGTCCCTATTTCCCATCTGAGCAGGATTGCAGCACACTAGATTAATTCAGCTGATCTCAGTCTTCACACAGTTGACAGTTATATTACAGTTATATTACAGTTATATTACAGTTATATTACAGTTATATCAGGGATACTCTTGCTTGGTTGGAAAGAGAACCTGCAACCACACTAGCCCTTTGCAGATTAGTTTTCTCTGCTTCATATCATGTTTGTGCCACCATGGTATGATTAATGGTGCTAGTATATTTGTAAACAATTAGAAATGTAGTTCTATTTAAGTGGGGGGGGGCCATGAAAGTGATTATTTTAATCACTATTATTACTATTGCTACTGTTACTATTAATATTTTAACGTCTCACTATTATTTTGTTTTTGTATTTTACAGCCACTTACGCAGATGCAAGGGTGAAGTTACATCAAGACCAGTATTCATCAGACTCGACAGACACTGAAGATGACTCAAGAAAAAGAAAGTAGGTGTTTCCAGGGGGTAGCAGGTTTAAGGTCATTTGGTGTATCTTACATGTTCATGTAAACATCTCTAGGCCAAGTGCAAAACTCTTACAGAGTCAGGCAGCAACCAACCAGAATCAAGTGAGCATTCTGATTCAGAGGAGGAACTCCCACCCAGTCCTCCAGAAAAACACCTTGAGCCATGAGGGAGAAAAAGATCAGCTTGGTCAGCAGACCCACTGCCAGGAAAGTCTCCACTTCCACTGTCCAGCAGGTTGCGAGCCCCTCTGCTCAACAGTCTGCCAGCTCTTCTATTCAACAGGTAACCGGCCACACTGCCTACCGATTTGTCAGTTCCACTGTCCGACAGGTTACCAGCCTTACTGTTGAACAGTTTGCCGGCAGGTCGCCAGTTCCTCTGGTGAACAGTTTCCCAGAACCACTGCTCAAGGATCGGCCAGTCCCACCATCCAGCAGGTCGCCAGCCCCACTGCTCAGAAAATTGCCAGCTCCACTGTCCAGAGAGTTCCAAGCCCCAGTTGTGAAGCCATGTTCTCTAAACTACTTCTACTTGCAGAAGAAATTAAGGAGGCCCAGTGGGTTCACGGTAAGACGTTAAACGCTCTGCTGAAGAAGCAAGATGCCTCAAAGACAGAGGTTCCGAAAGGAGTGGTCTTCCCTCTAAAAACTCATGCTGACGTGGAGGCTCTCCATGAGAAACTGGAGGACCGCAGTCTAAAGTCGGCTGTTGTAAGTTTACTGCTAGTCTATTTTTACTTGCACTAGGCTACAAAGTACACATATGTATTGCACTACACAAAACATAAAAGCAACTATCTAAACTTCGCAGCTGAATTGTGGAATCTTTGTCTTTGTCATCCATGTGAGGTCTTTGTGGCTGTCATCCCTAGGTTGCCATGGTGGCTGAAGTGGTGTGGATGATGCCACAAGACAAATGATGAAGTACATCTTGTCCAACGAGCTTGCAATGGAGCACAACACGTTTGGCTGTCATGGAAAAAGAAAGTGAAAAAGGAAGACCTGCGTCTTTTCAGTGTTCTGTATGGTAAGTAACCTAGAGAACAAGAATCTGTTCAAAAGCATCTTCCCTTCAAATCCTGTTTGTCTCGAGCATCAAGGTTAAAATCTGATAGGTGTGTTACAGAACGTTCAGCAGGTACAAGCCAGCACTTGTTACGCAACACATCTTAATGACATGATTATGACAAGATATATACAGTTTTCTCACTGCCTTGAATAGTTAAGCATAACTGGTAAAGCATGGTGAACAACGTTATTGAATACTTGTAAAAAATCCAAATCAAATCCATTCCAAGAAATCAGAAACGATACCAAGCCCTAAATATGATAAGAATGTAAATGCTTTAAATCTATGTGTTTGAATAATCATTTTACATCACATTGACATTTATTCATTTAGCAGATGCTTTTGTCCAAAGCAACTTACAACACGAACAGTAAATCTGTCGGGTCAAGACGAAGAAATAAGTGTTGATACCAAGTGCATACATTGTATACAAAAGTGCAGCCATCAGACAATAGAAATAACGAGACAGCTAATGTGGTCGTTGTGCAAACAGAGATAAAAAAAAAAACAAAGTGCATTCAAATTATAGAACTAGCTTTAAGTCACACAGTAATAAGAAATTATAACACCAGTAAACTTTTAAAAAGCAATTCTTAAATACTGCCAGGGAACCTGCCAAGTGAGTAGAGGATGGAAGCTCGTTACACCAGCGAGGTATAACATGTGCAAAGAGTCTGGATTGAGATCAGTCACTGTTTATCTTCACACTCTTGCAAGTATGCCCCTGAAGTCGGCTGTAGTTTCATTCTAAGTGATGTTATGCAGTTTGTGACGTTGGGTTATACTGTACAGTATATTCTTAAAACCTTAATGTTTTACGGAGGCCCTTAAGAAGAATGCGCTGACGGCCAAAGTGAACCAGCAGGAAGCTGAGAGGGCATCCAGAATGCAGCCACAGCAGACTTGAGGACTACTGAGCACGCTGAGAATCTGCTCTCTTCTTTTATTAAGTGCTGTTTGAGAATTTAGCAAATCTTCTTTGTTCTTTTATTAAGAGAAGCATTGCCTCTTGTTTTTTTCCTAAGGACAGCATAATGTAATAATTGAGCGCATTGTTTTATGGTTTCTTAAATTAAAGTTCAGTTTAAAAAAATTATTCCTTAGCCCAGTGATAAAGTAATTTCAATTAGGTGTATGTGCTTGAAAATGCGGTCATTTTAATATATTAGTTCATCTGTGAATAATAAAAAGGCATGTGTGATTATTTGTTCAAATGCTGTTATTCTAGTCAACATCTAATCTGCCAGGTAAGGCCTGAAACGTCTGTGTTCAGTTGGAGTAGGTCTTTTATAGAATATGTGGACAAACCCACCTACAGCCCATATTTTAACCTGTATTTGCCCTGTTTCATACCCACTAGTCTGGGACGGAGGTTTTACCTGTGTTGCCCAGTTGGGGCTTATTTCAGACCATGTTTTCCCCATATAGCACACACATGTCATTTGAAGCTGGGACCGAGGTAGGATTTGTGTATGTTGCCCAGTTTGGGCCCACCTGTGAAACCCACATTGGCACTTGTCATAGGGCCATAATGGATCCCGTGGACACATGGGGCCCAATTTTCAGACCACTTTGAACCCACCTGGGCCCCACCTACAAAAGCTGGCTGGGCTTGGATGGGGGTCATGGATGGGGGTCATGGATGGGGCTGGGTGAGGGGGGCTAATGACAAGGGCGTGGAATTCGATAGGAATAGTAGAGACATGTCCTTACTGATATCCAGCAAACATTGAATTGCCCATTAATCAGGAAAACTGTTCTGATCAAATGAGCAGTGAAAATTGTGCACTGACATGAAATTAGACTTATTAGGTTCTGTTTGTAATGTAACACTTGTTTAGTCAGAAAATACTTTTTTTCTTTATATTTTATATATCATTAGTTTAGCCTTTTCAAATTCATCTGTAGTTTAATTGAAATTATTTGAGAACTTTATTTCACATTTTCACAGGCTGACTGCTGGGCTCATTTTACTACATGTTGCACTTGTATAACTACACTATATAGACAAAAGTATTGGGACGCCTGACCATTACACCAACGGGGACTTTAATGACGTTGAATTCAAATCCATAAACTTTAATATGGAGTCGGTCCCCCCTTTTCAGCTATAACAGCTTCCACTCTTCTTGGAAGACTTTCCACAAGATTTTGGAGTTTCTGTGGGAATTCGTGTCCATTCATTCTGTAGCATTTATGAGTTCAGACACAGTCATGCTGGAACAGAAAAGGTTCTTCACCAAACTGGGTCCACAATGTTGAAACATGGTGTTGTCCAGAATGTCTTAGTCTGTAAGTAAGGGGCCCAAACCCTGAAAAATAGGGATGTCCCAATATGGTGTATGTGACACTATTAATGTACTATTTATTTGTCACTACGTATGTGAAAGACACTCATAGTTCGTCCAGCATGTGAACAGGGTGAGGTATATACTGCCACGTACAGACCACAGTGGTTTTCCACGCATCAACTACATGTAAACACTTTCGACAGCTGGCCCAAGTTGTTTGCTCTGTGAACTGTGTAACCATTGTTACACTAACAGGTCTATGCATGACAATATGGGCAATTCGCATGTCGTAACTGTTCAGTATGGGACGATCCTGTATTATGTTGGATGAGTAGCAAGTAGGCAACCAAAAAAGTTGCGTGTGTGTGTGTTTAGCAGTTAGACTAATTTGCTGATAAGACGCAATTGCGCCCGTGGGCAGGGGGGTCTAATCAAAAAAACTGTTCCAAACAAATGAGCAGTGAAAATCATGTACCGAGATGAAATTAGACTTTAGACAAGTCATAGAACATTCTTTGGGTTTGACTCAGGGACACATTTTACCTAATGTGCTTAATTATATAATTATGTATGTGGCAAATACAGAATGTCATGTTGTGTTCCGGTTTTAACTGAACTCTTGAAGCTGAAAAAGGATTTAAACAGAGTGAAAGACGTTCATAGTTCTTCCAGCATGGGAACAGGCTGAGGTATGTACTGTCACATACAGACCAAACTGTGCTACATGTGGTTTTCCATGCATAGACCACACGTAAACACTTTTCACAGCTTGCCCCAGCCGTTTGCCCTTATTTAGGTCATATACAGCACTTCCCCGTGAGGAGAACACCATTGTTATATTAATAACATAACAAATATGGCCAATTTGCATCCTGTATCTCATTATTTTTCAATACAGGATGATCCTGTTATATAAGGGATGGGTAGCAAGTAGGACGGGTAGCAACCATAAACATTCAGTGTGTGTGTGTGTGTGTGTGTGTGTGTACTTAGGTTAATTTGTGTCTAAGAAGCTACTTTGCCAAAGAGTCCAGTCAACAGTAATAATAATACTACTCAGCTGAGACATAAATGTTTTCCCTATCTGTTGATATGACATATATCAAATGCTACTTTTGTCAAAAGCAACTCAGACAGAGGTGGTAAGGCAGATGGAGAAGCCAGGACACAGGTGAGGTCAAATAATTGCTTGGGTGTACAAAAGTATTGGACTCAATATTCAAATATGTAGACTTTAATATGGAGTCGGTCCCTTTTTCAGCTATAAAAGCTTCCACTCTTCTTGGAAGACTTTCCACAAGATTTTGGAGTTTCTGTGAGAATTCGTGTCCATTCATTCTGAAGCATTTATGAGGTCAGACACTGATGTTGAATGAGAAGGTCTGGATCACAATCTCCGTTCCAGTTCATCCCAAAGGTGCTGGATGAGATTGCGTCCAGTCAAGTTCTTCCACACTGAACTCATCCAGCCACGTCTTTATGGAGCTCGCTTTGTGCACTTTTGTCCAAAATGTCTTTGTCTGCTGAAGCATTAAGATTGTGCTTTACTGGAAGTAAGGGGTCTATGCTTTTGTCCATATAGTGTATTTTCCATATAGCTTCCATTTTGTTTTAGGTCCTGCATTAGTCTCTAGTAGGAATCTAAAGAAGCACACTTTTTTATTTGTCAAACCATCTCTCTCAAACAGATTTGCTAATGTAAGCTCCTCTCGTCTTTGTTCTCTCTACCAGGCGGACTGTGCTGTTCTGATCGTGGCAGCAGGTGTGGGTGAGTTTGAAGCTGGCATCTCTAAGAATGGGCAGACACGCGAGCACGCCTTGCTGGCCTACACGCTGGGCGTCAAGCAGCTGATCGTAGCTGTCAACAAGATGGACTCCACGGAGCCTCCCTACAGCGAGAAGCGCTACGATGAGATAGTTAAAGAGGTCAGCGCATACATCAAGAAGATCGGCTACAGTCCGGCCGCCGTGCCCTTCGTGCCAATTTCAGGATGGCATGGGGACAATATGTTGGAGCCTTCCTCTAATGTAAGTTCAGAGAGTGTGTGTGTGTGTGTAAGCATGCCCTGAGGTTTCACACTGGCACTATCAGTGTCTAACACCATTGTCCATCCCAGATGCCGTGGTTTAAAGGATGGAAGCTGGACAGGAAGGAGCATCATGCCACTGGAATCAGTCTACTAGAGGCTCTGGACACTATCATGCCCCCCACACGCCCCACCGACAAACCCCTACGTCTCCCCCTGCAGGACGTCTACAAGATCGGAGGTACCGTAGGCAGAATTCCCTTATACAGCGTTAAAATTATGACAGTGACGATGATGATGACACCTATTAAACCTTTCAGTTATATTTTTAAGATTTGTAAAATCATGTGTGGAATGCTTGTACACAGTCATATGTAGAAATTGGATTATGTAGATAGCTATGCAAAAAGACAGTGGCCACGAGGGTTAAGGTGTACTGAAAATACAAAATGCACAAACATGCTAATATATACGTCAGAATAACCCACACCCTCTATTATGAACTGCATATTTGGAGACACCTGGCTTTTGAGGGAGGATTTAATGGGATGACGTCCCATTCCAAAAAAATAAAAATAAATAAAAAAATGAATGTACAACATTCTTCTTGCAACTATCGATTCTTGTATGTTCCCCTTTTGCATCCCGTTTGTTTTTGATGTCATTAGAGGCTTTTGTCTCAGATAAAAGACAAAAGTCTCTAATGGCTTTTGTCTTTTATCTGAGATAAAAGATAGGTCAGATTTACACGGCAAGTTGATTCACATCAACAGGGGCTTTCAGGAATTCCAGACAATTTAATGAACTTGTGGTTTATTCTTACATTTTTGTCTCAAAGGTGTACAGGTGATATTGCTTTCCTTGCAAATCAACCTGGTTAATGTGAACGACTAACTCACTCACTCACTTTCTATAACCGCTTATTCCTCGCTATCCTGGGGTCAATGAGTGCGAGGCAGGGACTCACCCTAGGAGGGGCACCAGCCCACCACAGGGCTGAATGACCTTTTAAAATGAAATCACTGAAAACTATTGAACTGTGTGTTTTTTATCAAATGTTTCAAATTAGCATCTAAGGCAAATTCTTCACTCTTATTTAACTTGTATTTCCAAGATGTTTTAAATCATTTCTTGAAATACCTCCTTCTCTGCCTGGCATTCAGGTAGCTGCTTAAGAATGCCAAGAGTGTGTAAAGCTGCATTAAGGCATGGGGGACTAGGGGGAAGAATTAAATGCGAATAAATAGAATGAAATACAAATGAAATACATTTGTTTTATAATTGCCAGGCACTGCACGTTTCCCTGTGTGTTACCCAATCCATTTTAAGGATTTAATTTTTCCAGTTTTATACATGAGTATGCTGACTGCCAGCCACTCACATTTATGAGCTGAGATCCCGATGTCTACCGCTCCTTAAGCTGCCTGTTAGTAACAGAACAGTTGTGTTACATTTCATTAAAGTTCTGTTCTGTAGAGTAACTGGAACTTGTACAACACAGAATATGATGACATGATCAACAGATAACATCATAAAAAGCTAACAGGCTCTACAATTAATAATCCGAGACAGGCTTTAAGATCTAATCTTTACTGTAACATTAAAGCATTAAACAGAAATATGGTACCTGAATGTCTGTAGAATCTTCAACTCTCCATGTTTAAGCCGTAGTATGTGTTCATTATTTCTTATTTCAGGAATGCCACAGTCCTAAATGAGAAACAAGAAAAACATGAAATCTGACTGGCCAAATCTGGTTATATGTCCGTTAATATGATTTGAATAAGATGTGAAACTTCAGATGTGACTCGAATCTGACTGGAAAAAGTCGGATCCATCACAGGGGTGTCCAATCTTATCCGCAAAGTGGTGGTGTGGCGCCTATTAAAAGCCTTTCATTCTAATAAGAGAATACCTGATTAAGCTTGTCTGACCACTGTCAAACAATTAATCGTGTGTGCTTTTGCTTTGTTGGAAAGAAAACCCACATTGGTCCTTTGCAGAAGAGATCAGACAACCTATAAATTTCCTATGAATGGAGACTAGTGTGAAGAATTAAATACAAAAGATCATTTGGATTTGTTTTATACTTTTCAGCCACTGCATTTTTCCCAGTATGATATTTTTAGAGTTCTTCTTATTATTCGAAAATTCCCTGTTGTTTTAGCAGATGTGACTAAACCTTGATCTGTCGATCAAAATGACAATACGCACATTTTCACAATACACATATTCGCAATACACACACAGCAATACGCACACACATTGGCCTGCCATTCATAGTAGCTGTAGTGTGTTCTTTGCTTCACTCAGGTGAATGGGTTAAATGCTTGAGTGGCACGGATCCGTGCAAGAAGCACAACAAATTGTAATTGCTATCATACGACAAAACAGGTCCTTGAGCTTTGTTTGGTGTTCCTATGCCATAAAGAAGTTATTATAAGAAAAAAATAAAATAAATAAAAAATATATATATATATATATAAAAATTTTTAGGTCTTAGAAACAAAGGGGACAAAAAAAAAACACAGGATGTTTGAACCCGGGAGAACTTTCAGGATAGTCTCCGCCCACAAGTGGGTGTCCACTTGTGGGCGGAAAACCCGCAGAGGGAGGGTGTCCGGAGAGCGGCCGAGAGAAAGAGCAGCAAACGGCGAGAGTGTAGGAGAACAAACACCGGTTTTGCAACGTTTGTATTTGTTGAGGTCAGGTTTTACTGATGTGCTTTGAGTTCTAATTGTTAAGGTCTTGATGCTACTCTCTCTGCACAGGTATTGGGACAGTGCCCGTGGGAAGGGTGGAGACTGGCATCCTGCGACCCGGCATGGTGGTGACCTTTGCTCCGGTCAACATCACTACGGAGGTAAAGTCTGTGGAGATGCACCACGAGTCGCTGAGCGAAGCTCTGCCCGGTGACAACGTGGGCTTCAACGTGAAGAATGTGTCTGTGAAGGACATCCGCAGGGGGAACGTGTGTGGAGACAGCAGGACAGACCCACCACAGGAAGCCTCAGGCTTTACCGCACAGGTCAGATCCCCCTGGGCTGCTTTTATTTTCACTCCAGGAACACACTGTGGTAGTTACTGCAGTACAACCCACACTAGAACCCAAATGGAGTTGGATTAGTTGAGAAGGTGCTGTAGTAGGAGTTCCCACATGGTTTTCATGCCAGGACCCCACATTGAGAGCTACTGTTTGTCTGAGACCCACCAGATTTTTTTTATTTTTTTTATTTTTTTTTTTAACAAATGATTTTATTTTGTGAACAATATAAATATAAAATGCAAAATACAATTCTTTGTACCCACCCACAAAACAAACCCTATGGTATACATCTGTTTAAAAGAAGTGACAAATGACAACATAGGCATCAATACACACACAGATACGTGACAGGCACAGAAGGTAAATGAGTAAATAAATAATAAATAAGTACACAAGAGTAAGTGAGAAAGAAAAAAAAAATTCTGCATAAATTAACGAATGCTTTTACTCTATAAAAAGCGGCTCTCCATCTTGCCTGAGTTTTAGTGCTGGACCCATGTATGCGAGGAGTTGAAAGTTGCATGGAGATAATATCCAGCAGACTCACCGCCCTTGAGCTCTGCACATTGAATAAGGAGGTTCAAGCGACCAACCGAAAGCTTCTTTGCTGCTGTAAGAGCAGCTAGAATGAGGTTTTTCTGAAATAGGGTCAATGACTGGTTAGAGAGGTCATTAAAAAAAAATGAAACAGGTGATAAAATAAAATCCCTATCTGTAAGATTAGCTATTTCTGTAGCCAAACATTGCCAGAATGAAGGAAGGGCTGGAGAATCCCAAAAGAAATGCATAAAGTTCGTTAATACCCATTAGAAGCAGAAGTTGCAGTTTAGATAGACTGATAGATCTTTATTGTCACTGTTGCAGGAACAACGAAACACAGTTTAGCAGCTCTCTGTTAGGAGCATAAGAAACATAGTGCAAAAAGGATAAAGTAAAAAGTATAAAGTATACACATAAAATATGAAATATGAACATAGACTATATATATATGAGGAATAAATTGGAGAGGAATAAATTCTATGAGCCAGCTTCCAATGTATCATCTGATGATTAGGATTTCTGGATGACTGAGAAATTGTTTCTCAAGTGCTATTAGGAAAAATGTCATGTACATCACGTCCCAGATCCCTGGACCAAACTGCAACCACGCCCAAAGGTTTATAAGAGGATTTAAGAAGGACAGAATACGTTTTGGAGGCAGTGCAAGAGCTACTATGAACTAACATACAGATGGATGTAGAGGAGGCTTTGCTTTCCAAAGGAACCCCATCAGCATGGAGAGCCAATTTTATCTGAAGAGAGTACCAGGTACATTATATTGATCCTTAATGTCCTGAAGTGTTTTTAAACCTTTATCACTGAAAAGATCCCCAAGAATCTTAATACCGTTCTCTGACCAATGAGAGAACTGAAATGGAACTTTCCCAATTAGAAACTTATTAAAAAGTGGGAAATTAAAATGACATTTAAGCAAGCAATCAGACTGTCTTTCCACAGACCTCCAGGTGGATATTAGATGGGTTATTATAGGACCATATTGGAGACCGCATTGCCTAATAGGAAATCCACAAAAAACCAAGTCGTTTAGATTGTGAGGAGCAACAATCGATTCTTCAATAGTCCTCCATGACACTCAAGCATCTGGATTGAACCAGGCAGATAGAGAGCGTAGGACAAATGATTGAGCATATAGTTTAAAATTAGGGAAGGAAAGCGCTCCGTTCACCTTGCTGTGCTGAATAGTGGAGAGCCTTATCCGAGAACGTTTCCTGTTCCAAATATATTTGGTAAGAACGGAGTGAAGTTGGTCCCAGAATGAACTGGGGCCGGTAAAGGAAGCATGGCATTGAGAAAATTTACACGGGGGAGAAAATTCATTTTAACTACAGATATTCGAGTGTATAAAGAGGCAGGTAAATTTCACCAGTTTGAAAGATCTGTGATGACCTCTGACAAGATTCTTTTGAAACCTTTAGAGATATAGTACCAGTCAAAAGTTTGGACACACCCTCTCATTCAACAATTTCCTTTGTTTTTATTATTGGCCACATTGTAGATTAATACTGAAAACATCACCTATAGCTCTGATTACAGCTTTGCACACTCTTGGCATTTTTTCACTCAGATTCATGAGGAATCGACCTGGAATGGTGTTTAA
>JBBJLS010000134.1:1834156-1849160 GCA_037577275.1 Bryconaethiops microstoma | reverse complement strand
TTTTTGCTGGCAGAAAGAAACCCACTGCTGATATAAACAGATTCAAACAATTTTCATAGGTGCCTAAAACTTTTGCATGGAACTGTAGTTCTCTAGTTTTAGTAAGTGTCTAAGATTTGTAGTGTTGCGGGATCTGCTGACAGTACTGTGCTGCTAGAAGAAAAAGGAAAGCAATTCTTTGATGTTGAATCCCCTCGTTTGAAGTGGACCGTCATGAAAATGTGCTCTCGCCAGCCATGAACTGAACCAAAGCTTTTCGGAGCAAATCCAATAGGAATGCAGAGCTCCAGCCTTTTCTCTTTTCGTAGTAGTTGTGATATTTGAATGACAATGACCACCTGCAAAGGTACGTGACCTGATGGTCATGAACTCTTTAGTAGTGAACTCTTCTGAATAAATCATAAACTATAATTCGTGTGTATAGATGTTTGAGATTACACGGTGACTGGCAGTGGTATAACCACCATGGAAACCTAAACACTGATTGCTTTTTAAAGCACTGGTTCAGTGTCAGAAGTTGGACATTGAACCTTCAACCTGGAGAGACTACTGTATTCATGTTGGGGGCTAACGCAAGTAGGCTGAAATTGGCTGAATCATATAAACAACATTAGTCTTTGCTTAAATACAGCACTAGTATTCACTACGAAACACAGTGTACTGAAAATGTGCTTAACCCTCCCTTAATTTACCCCTGAAAATACGTCAAACCCCGTACTTTGAATTAAGTGGCCATTCATTGAAGAGCAAATTTCCAAAACTCACTCAGTCCATTTTTTTGTGATTTTCTTAGGTAACACTAAGGTACTCACGATACCGAGTGGTGTCGACACGTATATTTGAGAGTGGTCTCAAATGTCTGTGTGCAAGTCTACCTGCTCTTCACGTACTTATACTCTCCGTGACGTCACTTCCGACGCTGATTGGCGCCACGCGACCTGGTGCGTGTGACAACACTACTGTTGGCATATTTTTACATTTCCTCTTTATGTGCAATAATATAACCGACCAAAACTCACTCAATCCTTGAATTAATACACAGTACAAGATTAGGAGAATTTCCAAAACTCACTCGGTCCACTCACATAGTGGCCAGTGCTACTTACTTACTGGTAAAAATTAACACCTTAAATGTAAGATTAAGGTAAAATTAGAGGGTCGGATTCACATATTGAGGAGCAAATTTCCAAAACTCACTCAGTCCAAAAGCATTTTATTTTGAGGACCCCCTGTATAGTCAAGTATAAAAAGACTTTGAAAAAAGTAATATTTTTTGCTTTTAACAAAACAAGCCTAAGCCTAAGCTGATTTTATGCCGCTTATGTGAGGTAACTACCAGTGAAATGTAAATATTTATCAAACAGCACATTAAATCAGTTAAACTAACCAAGCTCTGAGCATCTATGGAGCATTAATGCATTCTAACATGGCTGTCATTTTAAAATGGTTCATGCTAGACTGGATCGGTGGGATGGACCGGAGGGACACTCTGCACATCACATCACCAGACATTTGTAGGAACTTCGTCTCTCTCATTATATATACAGAAAACCCAGGAAACAATTGAGCTTGTTATTTCTCAGAAAAATGCTAATAACATAATTGTTAAATCTTTTCACATCGTTTTCAGCACTTAGAACTCTCCTCTGGTTCTCACACTGTTCTGAAACTTGAGTGTTTCCTCATATTGTAAGTCGCTTTGGATAAAAGCGCCTGCCGAATGAATGTAACGTAATGGCGTCAGTAATAATCCCACTGATACCCATCCCAACTCTTGCGTTGGTGGTGCATTTTCTCTGTTCCAACTTTAGAACGACTATATGTTTTTCATTATGTACCGTCAGAATACTTTCAAATATCGTGATGTATTATTTTTGCTGTATCGACCCGACCTTTCCTCAAAATGGAGAAGTGTGAGATTACTGTTGCGCTGACATATGTTTACAGCAGACACTCGGAGGGACTGCTGGAGACTCAGCAGTATCAGCATTCCAGCTGCGGGCTGCAGCTGTGTAATGTTACCACTGAGATTGACAGGTAGATCTGCGGACGTGACCAGATCGACGTAGTGGAGTACAATGCCTGCTACGCTCTTTTCTCTCTCTCTCTCTCTCTCTCTCTCGCTCGCTCTCTCTCTCTCTCGTTCGTTCTCTCTCCTCTGATTTCAGCTTCGCTGGCAGCCTGGTGCCATTGTTCCATTTTTAAGTGCAGCTGATTGGACATTGGCAAGCTGTAGAGCTCTCAGGTTCTTTAGTTTGAAGTGAAGATGGAACGTGAGGAATCCTTTTCCACAAAGCCCCCCATTCTCCTCTCCCAGACAGGCCAACGCTCGCAAGGAGAGATCTTGAAACAGCAGAGCAAGACAAGTGCAGAGATGCTCCCTCATTATCTCTCTTCATTCTGCATTCTGCGCCTTTCTCTGAGTCTCTTTAACCCTGTCTCATTTTTTTTTTCCTGCCTTGTCCAAAGGAAAAACAGATTTAAGAGGTTCACAATCTTTCGTGAATGCCAGGACTGGGTGGGAGCAGTTTTGTCATGCATGCTCTCACTCACACTCGTTTGGCATCTGAGAGAAAGGAAGAGAGGAATTATAAAGTACTGAAGATTCCAGTTTTAGTGTTTTAAATGCGTATTTTAGGACAATAAAATAGTTTTCATGCTTGATTTTTAGTGTCTTATATACACTCATAAATCAAGACCAGAGCCCATTGGCTCAACCAGCACTGACATTCTAATGCTGGCAGTGGTTTCAGACAGAGATGTCACTTATCTGGGTACCGGCACCAAGCCGATATCAGCAGAAAATGCTGGATTGAGATTCAAAAAAGAACAAACCAGATCTTTTCCTATAATGAATTTAGTCTCAAATACCACACCCCTCGTGTAACGTCATGTCATTAGCTGTGTATTTCTTACTGTGGGCTCTGAGTCTGTATAAATGGTTTTAGCATGATGGCCTACTTTTAGGCTACATTCATATTACAAGCTTTATTGCTCAATTCAGATTCTTTGTTTGCTATTTTTACCTATGAAATATATTAGTGTGAACAAACCTGTGCCCTGAAACGACTCGTACGTGCAGATCCTAATCAGTAACATCACACAAATAATCCATATGCACTGTGAACAACAAATGAATGAACAGCAGGACGAACCTTAATCAAAGATCATGAGCTCTCAGCTGTTCGTGATTAGGAGAGAAGGTGACAGAAGACCAGGTGCTTTAATGCTTCTGCTGCGTTTACTGGCTGAAACTGGCTCAAATTAGCCAATGCTGCTGTGACGTGAACATCGTATGATATAATATGTGAATATGGAGCGGAATAAAAACCACAGTTCTGATTTCCCCATTCTCTCTAAGACCTCATGGCCACGAATCAGACATGTATTTGATCTAGGACCATATGAAAGTGGCTCAGATCTGACCTCAGACCTGGTAATGTGAACTTTGGTTTAAATTCTTGAGCTACAATTAGAAATAGCTCTGTTTAAACCATAGTAGTTTTTAAAGAATTTATATTTAGTAAATATCAGACAGTACCAGTATCAGAAAAGTAAAAGTGCCACTGTGCCATTTATAGTTTTTTCCAAATGCTCAGAAAAGGAACTGATAAACCAAGTGAAGCTGTGTGACTGTGGAAGAACGTTGTAGCGAGGTTTTATAAAGTCGTGGGGCCGAGGATGACAGCCTAGGCTAAATAAACAAAACAAAACAAAAAAAAAAGCGAAAAACCAAAAACAAACAAACAAATTGAGCTGAAACATATCCTGCTTGGCTACACTAACATTTCAGACAAGCTCAGTTTCTCATTAACATCTTAAAATGTTAAGAAATGCATAATTGGAACTTTATGCATGGGAAAAAAACGACTGATATTTCACCATATGTATGATTATTGCACAGGAAGCAGCTGCAGCAATGAAAGTGCAAGGAATGACAGAAACAATACAATAAATAGACAGTACAGCAGTGTAACAGCAACAGTAGTGTGGATAGGGTGTAGATGTGAGACAATGCAAAAAATCGACAATACAACTATGTAATATCAGTGTGAATGGGATGTAAATCTGAAACAAAAGTAGACAGCACAGCAGTGTAAAGTGGGAAAGGGAGGTAAACCTTACAGAATTAGTAAAATAGCACCATATGGATAATATTGCACAGAGTAAAGTATACATAGAGCTCCATTCGTCAATTTTTTTGGGGGCTGTTTTTGCAAAAAGTAATGAATACGACTAGACAAATAAATATATTTTTCATTAGACGAGCAGAGCATGGCTTGTTGAAATTACAGTGAACGGCTCATTGTCTTTATAAATTTAGCAAAACAACGCATAATGTAGCATTTCACTACTGTTCCCATTGTCTGAGCACACACCAAAAACTGTTCATATTTATTTTCAGTGCACAGTAGCAGCCAGAGCATCATGCGTTGTTGTATTCCCCATGAATGACTGAAGACACCTTTCTATAGGGCTTAGTGATGTTCCTAGAAAGTGTTATAAAAGGTTTCTGCGTCCACAGAATCTACGCACAAATCATGTTAATGCAAATATGTATCAGTGTTTTTTCATTGGTGTGTGTGTTAGATTAGTGCACTCCTAAATCTTAGCCTTAAGTCACATTTTTATAAGTCTAAAAGCCGTGCTCTGATTGGAACTATTGGCTAATTAGTTGGATTGGTGTCCATTCTAAAAGGCGCGCTAGTGCCATGCTAACTGACTTTCTTAGCAGGCTTGTGGGCCCCAAAACCACCTGAAACAAAGGTTCAGAGTTTATACGTCTGGAAGTACTGCCACATTTGGAACTAATGTTTAATTACGCTTGGGAGCAGCGACAGGATTTCGAGAGTTCCTTCATGGGCTCGGCCCTGACATTCACTCGTGTACCTTGGTAACTATTGGCAGCCTCAGGACATTAAAAGAATTTGTTAATATAAAGAGAAAGGCAGAGAGAGCGATGCATTTGCATTTGTCTTTGTTTTGTCTGCATTTCCACTTAGTCAAACTGTCAGGCTGACACTGCTGTAACTAATGAAGAGAAATTAATTGGAATGGGTGGAAACCGAAAGAAAGGAAGGAAAAAATGGGGGTGGAAGCAGAAAGAGAAAAGCAAACTAATTACATTCAGGATAATTAGTGAGCGTGCGGCTGTCTGCCAGAGGAGTTCTCTTTAAAGAGACGTTTTATAGACAGAAACTTTCTTCAGTTGAAGAGAAATGGCTGTAATATGTTAACAACCACGGAAAGTACAATAATTTTGGACCTACGCTGAAGACCGATTTGTTCATCCTGGAGTTCTCTCAGATGAGAGTGTGATGTAGTAGATGTAGTTTTATTAAAATACTATGTATCACAGATAAAAGGCATACTGGTCACGCTCAGTCGGGAGCTTGCGATAACATTTTGAGCTCTTATAGACCGGCATGTCTGGGTTTGAGTTGGGTTTGAGTTGGGGTCCGCTCAGGCCTGGTCAGGTCAGATCAGGTTTGTGCGTTAAATTCATACCTATTTAACAGAGATCCCATTTAACAGCTAGAATAGAATAAATTAAAGCGTTTTATGCTGTTTAAGCTATTTGGGTCATGTGATGAGTCAGTATTTTGTAACGTCACAGCTCTTGTAAACTCATTGAGCTTCTGCTTTCACCTGTGTTTGGACTCCTCCCTCCGTTCCCTCGACACGAAACTAATCTCATCAGTAACAACAATTCTATGCAGCGGCTAGAACATTTCTGTATAAAGCTTTATCACCCTTGCCCTGCATACTAGAGTCAGCAGCCAGGACCGGTTATCGGCTCATTTGAGAGAGAGGGCTTGTTATTGCAGGTCGGTTTTGACACGGCAGAATTTCTTCCGGATCGTGGATCAATTTCAAAAGAGTCAGAGTTCTAGGTTAGCTTATTGTCATCAGGAGCTGTGGACATTTAGACAGTGTGATGAAATGTTTCTTCACAAACCACAGAGCAACATACAGCACCATTCAACATTCAAGAGTGTTCAATTACAACAGAAACAATACAAACAATGAAATAGACACAACAACAATGTAATAGTAGTGTGATAGTATAGCACGGATGCTCTGTAAACTTTCCAGAACGACTGATATTTCACCATATGTATGATTATTGCACAGGAAGCAGCTGCAGCAATGAAAGTGCAAGGAATGACAGAAACAATACAATAAATAGACAGTACAGCAGTGTAACAGCAACAGTAGTGTGGATAGGGTGTAGATGTGAGACAATGCAAAAAATCGACAATACAACTATGTAATATCAGTGTGAATGGGATGTAAATCTGAAACAAAAGTAGACAGCACAGCAGTGTAAAGTGGGAAAGGGAGGTAAACCTTACAGAATTAGTAAAATAGCACCATATGGATAATATTGCACAGAGTAAAGTATACATAGAGCTCCATTCGTCAATTTTTTGGGGGCTGTTTTTGCAAAAATAATGAATACGACGAGACAAATAAATAGATTTTTCACTAGACGAGCAGAGCATGGCTTGTTGAAGTGAAGCATAACAAAATGCCATGGCAATCGGTCCCGGGTCCGGCGAAAAGCTCTAGTGCAGAAATACTCTTATTGAACTTGTTTGGGCAAGTTTCAGCCCAGCTAATATACAAAAGATTTTCAACAGACTACACTTTAAAAAAGTGAATACACGTCCCCTGAGCAGATCTGTGGTACGATGGATCTTCATTTCTGTTCACTTGATTTAAGCACTTCATGCTCTCATCTTTAAAACAGCAGACAGAAACTCCTCCTCTGCTAAAAAAAGGTTCATTTCACCACTAGAGTACTCTGATCGTATCAGTATTTTGAATGTCCAATTTACATTTTTACTGCGATATTTGAGAAACTGAGCCTTTTCAACCATTCGTTTTCGGCCTTGCATGAATTAGGGCTGCGCTGCTCATACCAGCTTTATGACTTCGAGACACAGTTTTCAACATTTAAATCACTTTGCTTTTCCCTCACCTTTCTGGGGCTCACTCGTAGTCCATTAAAGATTTATAAGACTGAGTTAGGGGTTTCATCACGCATCTTTCTTCTCTTAGTCTCTCTTTCTCAGTCTCCTGCTGTTCTTTTTCTTTCTTTATCTCTTCTCTCTCTCTCTCTCTCTCTCTCTGTCTCTGAGGAGCAGATAGTGAAGCCCATATGAGTTAAACACTCCCAGGTTTGAATAATACTAGCAGGGTGGAGAGAGGCCTCGGGGGAGCCAGAGAAAACAGCTGGCCGTTACGGATGGCCAGTGTGTGAAGAATGAAAGAACGCTCGTGTGTGTGTGTGTGTATGGCATGTATACGCTGCATATCTGCATGTGTGGGACGGTTCTGCTGATGAGTGTCTGAGGACGGACGGCCAAGTGATTAATTGAAGCGCGAGTTTGTTTTTCCAGCAGGAGAGAAACCTCCTGACATCTCATTCTCCATATCTCCACATATTACTCAAGACTTTACATAAACCTTCTCACAATGCTCCATACATCTCTACCCACCACCCCCTCCTCAGAACACCCTCACGGGTCTCCTCCTTCTTCCCCATGTTCTCCAATGGGCCTGTCAGATGAGGGACAACGGATGAGCGTGGGAGAAAGTGTGAGGAAAGACGACAGGAGGGATTTTGGATCTTCAGATTGTGCGCATGACTGCTGTTAACATACTTGTATTTCTTACTTTTTAAAGGGCCCTAAACCGCTGCACGCTGAGTAAGGAGGATGTTTGACATCACAAAAAGAGTGAATTTAAAACATAACGTTCTTCATTAAATTACCATACATTGTTTGGACTGGGGAGGGAACAGTATTTTTTAAAAAAGCTGACAAGGTTCTTTTATTACAAAAGCAAGGACAATTTGATTGTTCATGACATCTGCTTATTTTTCCTAAATGCCAAATGCTAACTCAAGTCAAACTCTGTCATTCCTTTTCATCAGAGCTGCGCGTTGTGTGAGAAACAGTACAACAGTACATGCAGTTATTTCATTCAATAAAAATAAATGCAACACTATATGCTTTTCACAATTTTATAGTGTTGTGTAAGAAACAGTACAACAGTCAAAAAAATCTATAACAATATTGCATGAGATTTTGTCTGTGATACCGCTTTTTCTTTTACGAACTACAATAAATTATTTTTCAATTGTTTCATGTATCCCGACAGTGGTGCGGTGGGTAGCATTGTTGCCTCACACCTCCAGGGTTGGGGGTTTGAGTCATGGTCGTGTGTGTGTGTGTGTGTGTGTGTGTGTGTGTGTGTGTGTGTGTGTGTGTGTGTGTGTGTGTGGAGTTTGCATGTTCTCCTCGTGGTGGTGTGAGTTTCCTCCGGGGTCTCTGGGTTTCTCCCACAGTCCAAAGACATGCTGTCAGGTGAATTGGGGATTCTAGATTGACAGTAGGTGTGTGTGTGTGTGTGTGTGTGTGTGTGTGTGTGTGTGTGTGTGTGTGTGTGTGGGTGTGTATGTGCCCTGCAGTGGGCTGGCGCCCTGCCCAGGGTGAGTCCCTGCTTCGTGCCCGCAGACCTCATGATAGATACCCGCAACCCCAGTAACGATTAAGGGGTTTCAGAACATGAAGGAATGAATTGGTGCATGTTAGTTTTAGTTTTTTTTTTTTCTTGCTTGCTAAGATGTCGTGTCCGACTTCTTAGCAAGCAGAATGTGAAGCTGGTGCCTTGGTGTGCCACCTTTGCTTTGCGAAGTGTATACCACAGTATATGCCCCTCTTGTTATCAGAATTATTTATTTATTTATTTCAGTTATTTGATTTAAAATTAAGGCAAATCAGACAGGGGTGAAGAAAATACAGAGAGGGGAAAAAAATAAAATAAATAATTAACCAAAAAGAAAAACAACCAAAAAAAGTTGAAGAGGTTGAAGGTCCAAATGAAAACTGCTGACACTGTGTAATCGCTCGAAAGGCTGCATCTAAAAAACAAGAACTAGCCACACAAACACAGAACAAAATACAAAGCGACGGCAACACAGAAACATCATACACTCCTACTATCAAAGCTATAGTAACACACAGAAACCTGGGTGTCTATACCTATGCCTGTGTGTGTGTGTGTGTGTGTGTATGGGTGCATATGCATGAACATGTGAGTGCCTGTGTTAGTGGGTGTGTGTATGAATGAGTGCGACTGTGCAGCCCCGGAGGCAACAAGACCCGGCAGCTCCATCGGAGTCCGGGGGACCCCGGCCGCACACCCCAGAAGGACCGAGTGCCAGCACCAAGAGGCGGAGGGAGAGGCCCCAGACATGGGACCCCGCGACCACGGGTCAAGGGCCCAGGCGGCCCCAGGCGAAAGTGCGCCCGGCCCCGCCAGGAGCAGACCCCACAGGCGCAGACGAAGTGCAGGGTCCGAGCCCTGTGCACCCAGAGGCCTATCACCCACCGGATGGGTGTCCCGCCAGGAGGCAGGTCAACAGGCCCCAGGAGCTAGCAGATGACCCCCCATCCCATCCAGCCTACTCTGCCCACCTAGCCACCCACATGCCCACCCCCCACCACCCTTACCAACCCCCCACCCTCCCTCGCTGCCCTAACCACCCACCTAACCACCCCCCGACCAAGCCTCTGCCCTCCTCCCCATCCCCCCCGCCCCCCAACCGAACGCCCCTTCCACAGGCCATAGACATATACATCCACTCACACATTCACATATATATACTAACACTCATACTCGTGCACACACATATACAAGCACATACGTACACACACCTACACATCTTCGAGGACCAGACGCGGATGCACCTGACAGCGTCAGCCAGGTGATGTTGTCCGCCCCCCAGGCTGGGGACGACCGGTCACCCTGCTGGAGAACGGCAGCACCCCGTGGACGCAACCTCCCGGGCCCACCTGCCAGATCCTTCCCACTGTCTACAGGGAGCACATACATACACACACACACACACACACACACACACACACACACACCCTACACACATATACACATAATCACATCCATACATCCATACATTTATATACACATAGACATATACAAATACCCACATTTACATATCCATACATGCACATGTACACTGATAATTTATGTAGGATCCCCCCCCCCCATTAGTGTTATGTATGAAACATGTTAGTTAGCATGTTAGTTTTTCATATACATTATAATAAGTATATAATAATATCCTTCGCAAGGTTTGACTGTGCTTTGATTATATTTATGAATGATTTGAATGTTTACTGTTGCACATACTTTTTTTAAATTCAGTCAAAACCACACAAAAATCTACTTCTTTGCCTCCTAAATCTCTGCCTTCACCTCCACACACAAACACCCCCCATGGGTCTCCTTCTTCTCCGTGCCAGCAAGTGGGCCTGCCAGAAGAAAAAAAGGGA
This sequence comes from Bryconaethiops microstoma, assembly GCA_037577275.1. Classification (NCBI taxonomy): domain Eukaryota; kingdom Metazoa; phylum Chordata; class Actinopteri; order Characiformes; family Alestidae; genus Bryconaethiops; species Bryconaethiops microstoma. The sequence continues at coordinate 1,838,796 of JBBJLS010000134.1, read as the reverse complement.
TGCATGAAGGAAAGAAAAGAAGAACATGTGGGAAAGAAAGAGAATCGTGTGCTGAATCTGCTTTCTCCATCCAGACTCTTGCTGAGGGATCACTTCATCTCTCTTCATCTGCAATGACAGCCAAACACAACACAGTTGCCACACACACACACTACCATGCACTGTCCCTCAAAAGTATGGAGACCCTTTTACAAATTGCTAGGCTCTTTGATCTACATATTAAATGAATTTTGAGGAAGACAGTGTCAACTTTATTGGACTGTATTTGTGATGGGATTACTCTGGGAACTGTTAAAAATTCTGTTACTCTGGTACTTTAATGTATTTTAGTGTACTTTAGTGTACTTGTAACCTAGTGTAGTAATAGAAAATAGCTTTTTTATGTATACAAAACATTTACAGTATATTAACTGGAAAATAAAGCTTTAATGTCAAAAGTAGACTAGGTGTCTCCAAACTTTTTAGGAACAGAATATACACACTTAAGCTCACGCTGCTTCTTTCTTCTTCTTATGCTGTAGAAAATACACATACAGACAGATGTATAGTGGTTAAAGATACATTTTACAATACATAACAGACACGGGATCGAAGTCAAACAGATGTTTGTGAGCTTCAGAAACCTAAAGAAAACCTATGGTGGATCTACGTATGGGAAATGTACCCAGTGGAAAAAAACGTTACAGATCACAAATGCATTCACTGCATATTAGTTTTGTTCGTGGGAATTTTTTAGAGAGAGGGAGCTGATGTCACGTCCCCTCCTAGCTCCCCAAGGACTGCAGGCGCTTCGGCAGATATTTATTGTTCGAACTTTTTTATTTTCAAACCTAACAGGTGTCAGGAGACACACACTTCACATTCGGGTTATTGTGTTGGTGGACCAATGACCCAGGTCCACCTAAACTGAATTTAAATATAACACAATCACTCCTGAGCTGAACTAATTACATACACAAATTCACGCCCGGTGTGCTCAGGATGTCAAAATAAAAGACAAAAACTTAAAGGGTGGCCTCTAGCGGCCGCCCACCGTCACTGCCTCCAGGCCTGACGGCTGATTTCTGCTTGTGGGCTTTCCTGCACTCAAACCCAGGTCCCATTGAGGATCTCCTGTTTTCAGATTATCTGCTGGTTAGCTCAGTTTGCAGGTTGTAAATGAGAGATTTTATGCACCTTGACCCATTTATGCACCCACACCTTTAAAAGCCTCAATGCAGTTTTAAACCACTGGCCTTTGAAGAACACTTTATATAGCATTCTGTTACTTTCTCTTGAGTGCAAATTTCTGTTGCAACATGTGCAATTTTTGGGGTGGAATATTATTACTGGATGAAATGTAAAATTTATAAATGTGCAATTTATAATGTGCTATTTTTCTGGTGCATTATTACTGTCACTCCATTGCGTACCTGTTCATATATATATTTATTTCCACAGCGTTCTTACATATATTTATATATCCACTCTGTACGTAAATACATACATATACTCTATATATACATACATACATGTAAGTTTACATATACATATATATGCATTTATATTTTTCAATACACTCATCCATATTTATATTTCCAGATTATTTGTATAGTGTACTTTTTATACTGTACTGTTGGTGTAGTTTTTATTCTATTGTTTTTGCTGCTCTTACATCTGTACTGTCTACTTTCTGCCATGACAATGCAAATTTCCCACTTGTGGGACTAATAAAGGTGATCTTATCTTATTTTATTGCAAGCATCTGGCAATTCGCTGTTTAGCTCGGTTATTAAACTCCAATCCAGGATTTCTAATTCAGAGGCATGGGTGGATATATGACGTTTCATTTTAAGACATTGCCTGGTCTGGCTGTGTTGTTCTGGGACCCTCTGGATTTTTCGACTGCTGTAGGTCCTGCTTGTTTGATGTCTTGAATCTTCAAGTTCAAAGTCTGACCCTCAGCCCTGGGGAGCCGTTGAGAAGTGTTTGTTTCTGTAAATGCCTCCCCCTGCTGAAGTGCTTGGCCAGCGCCTTTAAACACATTTTCTTTTGCCCTTTCCAGTCTTTCTGCTGTTGTTTTTGGGAAAGAGCTTCTTGTTCTGCCTATTTATCTGTGTTAGGGAATCCTGCCTTTCTCTCTCTCTTTCCTTTTCTCTCCCACCGAAGTCCTGCTTATTCTCTCCTACGTCTCATCGATCATGTCTGTCCCTCTATTTACCCAATTCGTCCATTCTTCAGTCATGCTCAAAGCATATCATCCATAAGTCCAGAACAGAACACACTCACAACAGGATCTGCAGTGGAATAATAATGAAAAAGAACCAGAACTTAATCCAGCTATGAAAGGACAGGACCCAGAAGGGTTTTTGTGTAAACAGCGATGTGGTGGTTTTTATAGGTTATTTCCCCGCATGCGAAAAGGTTACGCACTGCCATTCTCCCTCCACATTGAGAGCTTGGCATTTCCTCTCGGTTCAGACCACCTGTCCATTAATTGCAGTGACATTTTAGACCAGGGCTGGCCATTGAAGAATACTGGAGAATCCACCGGTCCTTCCGGTGAATGAAAGGGTGTCTAGTGGCAGATGCAACATCTGTTATTCTCCAGGCAGGGTCAGACAGTCTCTGATTGAACAGATAAAAGGTCATCATTGATCTTCTGTATTTAATTGGATAGCATTTAGGCCTTATTTGTGCCAGCTTTGCACAGTAATTATAACTATTAGAATCTTTGCTTTTACTCACAGGCCACATTCAGTAGGGCATGGCTTCGACAACTGGGAGGATGGGGATGTAATTCATTCTGAGTCTTTTACTGGGACTCCACTGGCTTGCCCTATTCTCAAGATATCAGTGATGCTCTATAACCATCCAGCTGTATATTGGACATCCACAACAAATCAAGTAAATGTTTTCCATATCAGAAACATATGCCAGAGAATTTATGCCCATTTCATACAATTTACTGATGCACACAAAAGCTACTTGATATTCAGCCTGCTAAACTTCAATAAATGTGAATGACATGTCAGGTCCAAGAGGTGCTTTACGCATAAAAAAAAGCACCAAATGATCTAAAGGTACATCTGTTCTATTGATGTTAGGCGCATTAGATAAACACAGCTGGACAGCGCAAATGTTAATGCTTACGTTGTTAAAATCCCTTTGAGGACACCCTTCAAAACTGGTCTCTGTCCCATTTATTTACGTGAATTACAAGGTTAACATTGAAATTTCCTCAAAAGGATTCGAGTGACTCACGTCACAAAAAAACAAACATTCCTTGCATTTGTTTTTTAAGTGAAAAGTTTAATGTATTGCAAGAACTGTACATTAAACAGTACACTTTTAAATAACAAAAGTAACAATCACTATACAGTCCATGATAGAAAACTAGGCTGCAAAACAACTTGTTTTGAATGAATAATTAGTTTTTTCATGTCACATAAATCAGCACATACACTGGTAATAAGGCACCATGGTAATATAACATACCACCGTATTTAAAAATGATGATATTTAAAAACTTTCTCAAAATTTTGTTAAATGCTTAGATGGTAAAACCTACATAAACACCTTTAGAGTTTGAAACTCACTCAGATCTTCAAACTCTAAATTAATTTCATTTTTACATTGGTGGTGTATTTTGACTTTCTGTAATTCCAGTAACCCTCACATGGCTTTGCTCTCTTAGACATGAGCTTATATTATCTACTCTTCTTTCATTCGATCACCAGTTAGCTGGAGTGGTACTGTTTGTACCTGAACGTTAGCTTAGCAAGCTACAGATCTGAACTCCACAGAATGGCATTTTAGTCTAGACTTTTGTTCTATGGTGAGAAGTGCTCACCAGCTCCTCTCTAAGTAGCACCGTTTGAAATTCAGCAGTTGTTAGATTTACATTTATTGAGTAATTGATTGAAATCCTGCTTTGATAACATTGCGACTGTGTTAGCACACTAAACTATTCGATTTTGAAATAATGCAGGTCGAGACCGCACAAAAGTGACACACTTTTACATCACTTCTGATGCTTTTACCTGCCGCAGTAATGTTCGGAGACAGTTTGACAGTTTTTAAAAAGAGCAAACTGCCCAACCATAATATAGTCACGCGGTTCTGTCTAGAGTTTTGAAAATGGTCACGTAAATACTAATGTCTTTGAGACCTAAAACTACACAGCAATTATAAGTGGACAAATGTGAGAAATAGCCTCTTCAAAATAAACCCCTCAGACACGATGCCCCTAATGGATGAGACAGCTCTGTTCAAAATGCTAATCCTCACTTTCTGGGTTGTGCATGGTGATCTTTGCCAAACTCATTTTATTATATTTACATTTAGAGTTGGTTGCCAATTGGGAGAAAGCCCATTTCTGTTTGTTAAGGTCTTCTAGGGAGTGAAGTGTTGCGACCCTGAATAAAGAGGAAGAGAAAACTTTTTACTGAACGAATAAAACTAGTTCCCATTTACAGCTTCTTTCACTTAAACATGTAACACATTTATCACAAAACTTTAACAGTCTGTAAAACGGTAATGATGGACTGTTGTTTCTTTTTACTTAGTTAAGTGGTTCTTGCTATAATGTGGAGTAGAACCGTAGTGGAATAGGATCACTAACTGTGTACCGACCCGACCGTCACAACTGATGATCCCAA
>JBBJLS010000134.1:1800099-1812827 GCA_037577275.1 Bryconaethiops microstoma | reverse complement strand
GAGGTAATAAAGGCGTGGACTAGTTTTTCTGCATCGTGAAGACATAATGTGCTTCTTAGCTTAGCAATGTTTCGTAGATGAAGGAAAGCTAATTTAAATCTTGCCCTATATTAGTTTTTTTTTGTATTTTGGTATTTTTGCTATTCTGCAAAATGCAACATGGAGGGCCTGTGTGGAACAACATTTCAGTGCACTGTATACTGAATATATTGTTGTATTGACAATAAACAAAATTTGATCTTGCATCACAAGAGTGTGTTTACTTGCATGCAGTTCTCAAATGCACTTTATTTGTAGTTTACAAACAAACAGTGCAAGGTTAAATTGTTTGGGAGAAATAAAGTGCAGAGACAGGTATCAGGTGTGGCGAATATGATTGGCAGTGCATATTATAATGTGACTCGCTGGCAGTACCGAAGAATGGATGAAGTGTTCAGTGTTACACTTTTAAATACTGATGGCTAAAAATAAAGAGCAGCTGGAGTTTTTGAGTGACAGGTTTCTGAGCAGCCTCTGTTCATGGAGAAGAAAATCAACACAGCCAGTTTTAACACGCTACTCTTTTATCAAATCAGATGGTAAAAATAACCTCTCTCTTCATGAGGGGTGTTAAATGCAGCGAACATCTCTGGAGGCCAAGCTTAGTGTTGCATCCCCTTGCCTTGAAGTAATTAATACACCTGTCTCATATTAACCTACTGCTTAATGCTTTAGCTGGAACATAAAGTCACATAATGTCTTTTATAAGTGAGATGCGTGTGATGAACCTTCTAAACCTCCAACCTTCTGAACCTTCAACATGTAATGCAAAGATCTTGAATCTTATCATGAAATAAATATTTCACCATGTGCCATGTAAGTTACTAGGAGTGAAGTCTAACTAGAGTATATTCCCATTTATATCTTATATTTAAAGTTCACCTGGGTGAACAGCAACACTTACATTTTTTCCTGTTTCATTAGGGTATAAATATGAGGTGACACACAGGCCAAATTCCTTCAGTCATCCACCACTATGAGGAAGACCAGAGAGAACAGCTATGATGTGTGACAAAAGGTTGCTAAAATCAGGAAAAGGAAAATAGCTACGCAGCTGAAAATGCCAATCCCAGTTAGAATGCCAGATACATTTGTACGGGCATTAATGAAGAAGTTTAAAGCAACCGGAGAGATTAAGAATATGTTTGTCTATAAGAAGCCTTCACTGTCTCAGACTTGAACTTTATTGAAAATCTGATGATAAATATTTCAGAAGGGATCTGCAAGGAAAAGTTGAAAAAAAATTACATCAAGAAGAGAAAGACCGTTAGCTGACAACAAGCAGTCAGACATTCAACCAAAAAGGATCTTAGAAAGTATTGACTGAAACCTATGAACATATTGTTTTTTTCACCCAATATGTTAAATTCACCAAATAATAACTGTGGATTAAAATGGGCAGAGGTGCGTTATTAAAATGAGGATGGCCGAGAAGCTCATCGGGGTCTCCCTCCCCTCTTACTGGTCTTCAAAATGATCGTTTAGTATCTGATTCATGTTTCATTCATGATTCATTAGTGTTCATTTTGATTTTTCACATATTTTTATTGTCAAATTCTAAGAGATGACTCTCTCTCTGACACACACACACACACACACACACACACACACACACACACATACACACACACACACACACACACACACACACACACACACACAGTACGCACATTTCTTTAGCTATGCATGAAGGATTGGACTTAAAGATAACACTAACACTCCAGAGAACTGAGGATAAGGCTAAGGTTATTTGAGGTTCTGGCCTTCTCTTTCTCTGTCTCTGTCTCTCTCTCTCTCTCTCTCCCCCCCCCCCCCCCCTCTCCCTCTCTTTTTCTCTCACCCACGCTCACAGTCAGCTCTCCACAGTGTCTTTAAACCATCTCTTCCTCTAATTTCCCTGAGGAGTACATCGCAGATGACTAAACATGATGAAAGACTATCAGTAATGAACTCATGTTGAGGAGTGCAGCTTCTGGGGAGCCACTGAATAGGTAGCAGCCAAGGTTTCATAGATTAAATTCACTGCTTGTTCTCAAGTACACTGATTTGTCATTCTGGCACTCAGTCATTCAAGTGTATTGATCACTATGATCAATTGTTCATTTCAGAAAACTTTGAAAAACCACACCCATCACATTTTATAGGTTCATCTGATACTGTGTATATTGTAAGAATATTCATGGCATATCCTATTGGCCTCTATTGTTTTTGACTCTATCAGAGCTGCGCAGGCCTAGTCTGATTGGAATGAGTTTTGTCACTCATCAGCTTTGTCGTGCAAAGGCATGTATGTGCAATCAAACTCACACCTGGTAAAAACAAAAGCTGTTTATATCATAGCCTGTTATCTTTACTGTTATCAACCATTTACAAGATAACATGCTAGGATATAAACATCAATGCGGCCATTTAACCAATCAGAAAGCTTGTTACATGCAAACCCAGGGTTCATTTGCATAATTTTGAAAGGACTTATTAAGTCAAATAGCCGATAGTAAAAGGAAGAGCAGCTAAAGAAAAAAAAAGAAAATGAAAATGGCCCTTTTTGAATGCAAGATTAAAATCTGTACTCTTAATTAACTTTGGGTAGTTCTGCAGTTCTGTTTTTAGCTAGCAGTAACTTTTTAAATAGCGGACATTGATTTAAGTCTAGCATTTCAGGTTGAAGACCAGATGTGGACTATTTGAGCACTGATGTGCAAGAGTGTCAGCTAAATGCCATGAATGTAAATGTATACTGCATTTTCAATTAGATTTTTATTTATCCCTTTATTTATGTATTTATATATATATATGTATATATAAGCTTGTTTTTTAGGTACTTATTTTATGTTGTTTTATGCTGTTTTCTCTTTTTATTCTCTATTAATGAAATGCTTTATCATTATTTCTGTGATCCTCCATGAGCAGTGCTCACAGGCTCGTCTGTCTGGAGGAAGAAACGCTATGTCCACCAGGGGGCAGGTCAGAGCCCCCATCCTACATGAGAACGAGACGGTCGACAAAGAGCCTGACCACAGATGAGGAGATAAAATGACTGATTATGGTGATTACGGTGAGGAAACAGCAGAGACAGACATGCGAAGTGACTGTTGTCATGGTTTGCTCAGTTTGCTGACATCACTGTGTTAGACTGCCTCCACTGGTTACACTGGTATTGCACCTAACAGACGTATCACATTCATTTTGGAGGTCATGCAGGCCTACAACACAAACGAACACAGGATACATAGGACAATCGTATTCAGTTAAAAGGCAAGTATAAGGTCTTTTCAGTTCAAAGACATTCATTTAAGGCACATTCGAGAGCGTATCATGGTCGCATGAAGTCATCCTTTGCGCTGTGTCTGTGGTCATACATGCGTCTTGCCTCGTCAAATATATAAAACTTTCTCGGGGCGACAGTAACTTTGAGGGGTTTTTGTAAATAGGATTTTTTTTATGTTATATTCTCAGCATAAAATGATGCTGATTAGAAAACAAAGCTTCTATAAAATTTTGGATATAGCAGAAGCAAAGAGAACGAAAGGTCACCTCACAGACTTCTGCAACATTATACTTTCGGATGATGTCATTTCGGTGATGTAATTCGGGTGATGTAACTGTGTGCCGATGGTGGATGTCTTTTCACTAGTTTTAGCGACACCTGCGGGTGTGTTCTCCAGCAGGTATTCCTCAGGGGCTGCAACTGTCTGTGAACGACTTGGCAACAGTATCCACGGAAACAGCTGAGGGAACCCACTTAACACTGTGCTGACAGGCAGCAGAATCAGGGGCTGCAGACTTCGGCTCGCTCTCTTTGTCCAGCTCTCATGTGCTGGGCGTGGTCCGTAATGATCACATCGACCCAGGCGTTGACAAGAGGGGGGTCATTTGTTTTAGAATGACTGGTGTTTTGTTAATGAGGTTTTATCTGTTGCTCAAAGGCAGCATTTTTGTGTCTACTTCACTCATTTTGCTATTTTAAGACCCCTCAGCTTTTCACAGCACAAAGACTGGACGTATATGGGGTGGGTGGAACGTTCTCATCTCACGGTGATTCAATTTGATGCCATTTCTTTGAGGAAAGTATTCAGAGCAGCGTTAAGTGAAATGTTTCACAGTGATTTGTTTTAATTATTTATACATTATACATTTCAAAACTGCATCTCCCTTGGCAAGAAAACAAGTGCAAGCTTTATTGGATACTATTGTGATTTATTTGAATTTATTCTACAAGTCCAAAATTGATGCAATACTGATTTCTCTAAAAAAAGAAAGTTGTAAGTTTAATAATTTCTCTCTCATTGATCTCCTTCAAAAGCATGTAACTGAGTGAGTCAGCGGTGTTGTTTCAGCGGAATCGAGCGACTTGTCAGATTTCCCTGATGAATGTTCAGTGCAACCATATTGAGTAAAACTCACATCTTTCTCAGTGGCTTCTGTAGTGATATATTTGCACATTGAGCCAACCTTAGTTTATGTTTGTGTGTGTGTGTGTGTGTGTGTGTGTGTGTGTGTGTGTGTGTGTGTGTGTGTGTGTGTGTGTGTGTGTGTGTTTGTGTTCATTTTGTTCTTTGTTTAACCCCCTAGAGTCATTGGTGTTGACTGCAGGAGCAGGTTACCATGAGCTCTGCTTCAAAGCATTGTTAACACCCACTGGGCTTTAGATTAACAACAAAATTATTCAGACATTGCATTACTGCATTCATAACACAACCATACTAAGCTAATGGGCCTATTTTCTAATTGCTTGATGTCTATTCCTGTAGAATTAAAGAGACTGTCTTTATTGCTGTGCATTTAAGACTGGAATACGTAAACAACCTTTATAATGATTGGCTAACCTGTAATATGCCTTGTTTGAACATCGGTCCAAGTTGAAACACTGTACAACTCCATTCAACATGCAGTTTCAGTGGGCAGAGTTCGACTGCTGTAAGCTGAATTGGGGGATATGTATGTAAAAGTACGTGTTTATCTATCATCGCAACAAAAACAATGATAAATAAAACTAAAATAATAATAATAATGATAAACAAATAAGCTATTTTGCAGTTTTGTTTCCATGGACTAACTGGACTGGGAGCTGAAGTTGAATAGCTGTTTCATATGTGGGGGAACTGTAAAGTATTTAAAGTAATGGATTTCAAGCTGGTCCTCAGGGACCCCCAGATGGTCTACAATTTTTCTCCACCCCAACTCACAACAAAACTATGGACTGTCTGGTGTCCACGAGGGCTGCTTTGAGAACCACTGATTTAAACAGTTTGAAAGCACAGTTTTCCTCATATATACTGACGTCACTCAAAAACTTAAACCTAACAAGCTATGTAGCTGTCCAGCCTTTGGGCACCCCTGCACTATGATGTGTAGTTATTTAAGAGCTCTAAACCCCTGTTTTGTACAGTAACAAAACTTTGGCAATAGTATGTTATTAGAGTTCATCACTCCTCTTTGTTTTTGCTGTTGTTTAAAATAACCATGTTATGCAATGAACAAATTGTAAGTGCTTTACCAGCGGGATGTGTGCAGCCCTGAAAAATCAGAGTTACTGAGGACAATATCACAACTACACTGATCTGCCTCCATGAAGAACACCTGGAGAGTGGTAGAAACCTGTCTTTGGAGCTACTATTGTCCTTTTATCAAAGCTCTACTGGTGATTTTCCACTGGTACCACGCCGTACTGTGAGTAAATCTTTGTGGACCCAGTTTGGGGAAGAACCTTTTCTGTTCCAGCATGACTGTGTCCCAGTACACAAAGCAGCTCCATAAAGACGTACTGGATGAGTTCAGTGTGGAAGAACTTGACTAGTCCACACAGAGTCCTGACCTCAACCCCATCCAGCACCTTTGGGATGAACTGGAACAGAGATTGTGAGTCAGACCTTCTCATCCAACGTCAGTGTCTGACCTTATAAGTGCTACAGAATGAATGGACACAAATTCCCACAGAAACTCCAACATCTTGTGGAAAGACTTCCAGGAAGAGTAGAAGCTGTTACATCTGCATAGGGGGAGAAACTCCATATTAAAGTCTATGTGTTTGAATGAAATGTCATTAAAGTCCCTGTTGGTAGAATGGACAGCCATCCCAATACTTTTGCCTATATAGTGTATCTATCTATCTGTCTGTAACATGCCAGTTTTGGTCTGATGGTGGTATGGCGCAAGTCTGGTAATTCTTACTCAAAATGATGTTTCCTCACTGTGTTGTGGATCTGCTTCTTGCCGGCTAAGCTGAAATGTAGTATTACACCAATTCCTGTTTCAATATGGGTCATAAACTGGTAAACAGGTTTTGAAACTGTATATGTCTGAAGAATCACAGCAGGCATTTTGGTTACTGAAACCAGCAGTCCCTATCCCAAATCTCTCCCGTGGAAAAACAACCAGGGATGCTTGAATCTTTGTCAGTATTATGCTAATAGCCACCGATGCTAATAAGCTCAGTGCATATTGCATTCCTGTGTTCATCTGCAGGAGGATTTGCTGGATATTAACATAACAAAATGGATCTTTCTTCCTTGACAGTTTGTTTAAGGTCCTATTCCTAAAGTGTAATCTGCATAGGGAGGACTTGTCAACAGCTAACAGCAGCTACACCATGTCTTTAGAACACTGCAAGGCTAGCGGCATTTGTCTTCTGAGTCTTAGCATTTCCTCACAAACCACTGATTTACTCACTTTAGAACATTATTGTACATTCATGGCGGCTAACAGAGTTACTTACAGACCTACACCAGGATATTCTTGTCCAGAACGAACATAGAGTGAATGTGTTTGTACACTAGCATAAAAGACACGTGGCATATCATGGTGTACCCCAGTGTGTCTTTAAAAGTTCTGCGTAGTTTCAGAAGGAGAAGACACTGTATTCCAATACAACATCTAAGCAGCTGGTGGCCTGGTGGTTAAGGAGTTGCCCCTGTGATCAGAAGGTCATGGGTTCAAATCCCAGGACTGCTAGTGGCACAACTGAAGTGCTCTTGAGCAAGGTACCATTCCCACACACTGCTCACCGGGCGCCTCCCCATTAATGGCAGCCCACTGCTTTACTTGGTGAATGTTCACAGTGTGTGGTGTGGTGTGTTCAGGCGTGACTATAAGGGACCGCTTCACTTTACTTTTCCTAATCAAGGTACACTATAGTGTCTGTCCCTGTTATTCTAGTGCTTACTGCTGAGCCAGTGGCTTTTCAGGCTAATTTTCACTTTTGCAGACGATTGAATACAAGTGCTTCTGTGTATTTGTGTGTGTGTGTGTGTGTTCACACAGTGTGAATCTGAATGAAAGAGCCTTTTACTGGCTCTGGCCGGCCTCATATCGTCACCGCCCAGCTTGACACAGCCTCTAATGCATTGCAAAACAGTCAAGCTAGCATGGCGTCCATGCTGAGTCAATGCATGTTGCTGATGCTAATTCTAGCCCTGGTCGAGGAAAGTCAGCAAGCTTGAATAAATAAACCTTTATTACGGGACATTATGTGGTTTAGGTGAGGGCTGTTTTGCTCTGCGGTGTGGCTGGAGTATTTTGTCTCAGCTTAATCAGCGTCTACTTCGCCTCCCACTAATATGAGTCAATTGTGAAAGCCTTGAACAAAATGTCTGCCCAGGACCGGGATTCTAAAAAATCTTTTCCGCAAGATCTTCGTCGTCGTTTTAAGCAGCGGTGGCCGTAACAAACGAATGTAGTAATTAAAAAAAGGACAAATATATTCAATTTCTCCCATTTGTAGCTCATCAGAAGTAGAACTTTTGTCAGAAATCTGAATTTGTGGTTATGATGAATTAGTAAGTGTTTTATTCTGATTTAAATGTGACAAAACGTTTTTGATATGCACACACTTGTGCACTACAGAAACAAACACATACATTTTAGTTTTGCCATGTTTATGACACTGAATCAATCTGTGGGAAAAATAGAATTGCAAACTTGAACCTGTTGATATTGCCTGTACACTGATGAGCCAGAACAGTACGACCATGCACAGATGAAGCGAATGATAATAATAAATAATAATAGGTTACATTTATATAGCGCCTTTCAGAAACCCAAGGTCGCTTCACATAGCCATGGTGGAAGAGAAATATTCATTGAAAAGAAAGGTCTTCAGATCATGTTTGAAAGATGAGCACCAGTCATGGAGGGTTCGAGAAGAGAGTTCCATAGTTTGGGTCCATGGCACTGAACAAACTACCTCCAAGAGTGGAGAGTCTAGTGCCTGGAAAAAGAATGATGGAGATTCTTGTTACTGTAAATGTGCAGGTCAAGGTCTGGGATATTTTAGACAGTCAGTTGGTTTTTATAGTAGATTCATTAGATGCAAAAGAGATGGGCAGGTGTGGCGGAAACCTTGACGAGTGCCAAATTGTCATGACCACATGACTGGGTCAGAGCGTCTAGAAAACAGCAAGACTTGTAAGGTGCTGCTGCTCAGCAGTAGGTGTGGAAGTAGTAGGTTATATCGAGAAAAAGAAAAATTATGCCATGGTAGAAGTACATTTTCTGGCGGTTTCGGAACATATATCGTAGTATAGCAAATTCACAACTTGTAAATGGGAACTGTAGGCCTGTTTGTTTGGGTTAACAGAGACTTTACTACAAATAATCATATCTAACAGTAGTTAGAAACAACATTTTTAATGTGCAAAATAGCAAAAACAGAACTGAACACTTAATAGGTATTTACAACTTTATTTTTAGAACTTTTTAAAATATTTACAACTAATTGACTAGTCTGTTGATATTTTATGTTTAAATGCACATACAGTTATATATGTACAGCTCCATAAAAAAATTTGAGACCACTGCAAAAATGTTCTGTTTCTCAGGTTTGGTCTTTTTTAGGTGCAAGTATTGAACTGAACAGCTTTGCCTCAGTTTTTAAGAACTGCTGACAATATTTCTCCTCATTTCCAAATACAAATATTGTTCTTTAAAGCATAATTTCAAAGTAGATCAGTAGATAGTCGGAATTCCGAGGAAAGAGCTACGATGTGAAATCTTGGGGTTTAAAACAAGAAACACTTATTATTTAAGCATTATTGAAGTCAGAGTAGATTATTCAAAGAGCTTGGTTTTAAGTGAATACTAAAATTTTAACTTAACATTGTACCTAATTTTCAAATATTGTGAATGTCTTTTGACAAAAATTATCTCAAATGAAATAAAAACGACAGGTGGTATTAGACAGACGTGGTTGGAAACCACTCATGAAACCATTCGAGAACCATGACCACACATTTTTGAGTGCCATAATTGTCATAAAGAAATTAAATATTAATTTTGCTTATCAGATCAGCAGGAGCTTCATATTACACATATTACACAAATGAAATTTGTGTTCCATTTTTAAAAAGATTTCTGGCATTTTATTACAACTTTAATTCCCTCCTCACATCTCTGTTAGCCTGGTATATTAGACTAATAAATAATAGAGTAAATATAATAATATTAATATAACAAATAATATATCTGAATACAAAACCACAAAGTTTAGATATTACCTTCCCTAAAAATTCCAATGTAAATAGTAAATAATGTAAATGTAAATAGTATGTCTTGTGTGCATTAACCTAAACACATGATTTTTTTAAACATTTTTATAGTTTTTTTATTTCATTTCATTTGATAAAAAGTATAAAAACAGCAGTGTTGAATTATGTCAACAAAACTGTTTTTGGTTAATCTTTTTTTCTGTACTCTTAATAATTCCCCATAATAATTCAGTGATAATTAAAGGGCAAAACAGACACATTCAAACTACTTTGTTGTAAACAGTGACAAAGAAAATTCATGTCATATTGCTGTCGCTCCACTAAGTGCAGCTCTGCCTTTCATCACTTTTCATTTCTCTCACCAATTATTATCAGTTAAAGAGAAAAGTCTCTTCTAAAGCTTGCAGTCCATAGAGCTGTTCTGCTACAGCTCTCGCGGCTAAAGGTGAACAACCCCCGATTTCAGTTGTTCGCTACCTAGCTAGTGCTTACAGCATTAAGGTCTCATACAAAACGACATGGGCAGCATTTGCTTTCTTTTTCCAGAGTCTTTTTCCACATAATACTCATTACTCCTTACTTGTCTCATAAGTTAAGCTTTTCACAAGTGAATTCTTTGCCAAAACGTCCATGAAAATGTACTTAGCATCCACAGTAGAAGACCCAAGCCTGAACAAACTATGACTCAGTACCACGCAGAACTCCTGAGCTTTGCCATTTCGTCTCCCTGTATACTTGTAAATGGTTGACATGACACTAAAGTTCCTCAAAGCCACCCCAATTTTTATTTTTATTTTTATCGTCAGCTATGTTTTGCAAAATAAATGAATGTTGTACTGTAAAATGTGTCATTACAGAACAGAAATTGTTTTTTAATTGGCAGTAATAATTGATTTTACTGTACTGGAGTTACCAGTATAGACGTGTGCCATTTTCCAGCTCACTCAACCAAGTGCAGAATCATGTAGGTTTGACATTTTCACACAGATCTTATTAAAATCATTGCTCATAGTTGAAATTGTCAATATTATTATTATTAGAGGTAGCAGAAAAAGTAGTTGTAGTGGTCGTTGAGTTATAACAGCAGTAGTAGTACTAAAATGTCAGTGCCACCTGGTACAGCCAATGGTGGTGAAAAAAATGACCTACCTGATCTTGTGGCCGTCCTGGTTCTTTTTTCATCTGTTCCAGCTCATCACACTTCAGAAACAAAATATTGTGTTGCATGGAAATGCCTTGAAGCAGAGTGATATAATGTTTTTGACAAATCACACACCCCTAATATAAACCTAATATAAAACTGCACAGTCCTGCTATGTGTTTTGTAGGAGAGTGCAACAGCAGACTGTTTACTGGGAATCTCATAATTGGCTTTTGAAGTTTCATATTGTGTGATTACAATTGTCTTATAGAACAGAGGTCCCCAACTACTGGGCCGCGGACTGGAATCGGCCCGTGAGTCATTTGGTACTGGGCCAAGTGAATAAAAATATTTTATTGATTATCCAAAGGGGCGCAGTGGCGCAGGGGTTAGCGCTGTTGCCTCACAGCAAAAAGTTCCTGGGTTCGACTCCTGTATTGGGTGCAGTTTGCAAGTTCTCCCTGTGACTGTGTGGGTTTCCTCCAGGAGCTCCAGTTTCCTCCCACAACCAAAAACATGTGTGCATTGGGGAGAGGTTGCTTGAGCACACTAAACTGCCACTAGGTATGAGTGTGAATGGTTGTCTGTCTCTGTAAGTAGGCCTGTGATGTGCTGGTTACTGTCTTCGCCCATAGCAGCTTAGATAGGCTACAACCCGCTCCCCCCGACCCCAAGTGCAGGACAAAGGGGTAGAAAATGAAAGATCGTAATTTTCTGAAAGATCGTTATTTTGAAAAAACGCTCGTCTCGGTAATGTGATACGGTACATCAGAAATGTAGCACACAAGCCAGCAAAAATGAGTAAAAAAACAACACACTTTGTGTTTAGTTGTATCTGTACCTGTCCGTGAAAATTTTGTTTTACATGAAACCGGCCCGTGGTGCAAAAAAGGTCGGGGGCTGCTGTTACAGACCATAGTATATGAGTAAAATCAGTATATCCAGTCCCTAGTAAGTGCATAAGAGAATGGAATACAGCGTGTGATGCGTGTGTGCCATCCAGTTCCGTCCAGTTCATGGTCTCATTACTCTCAGCCGTCTGATGTGTTTTTTTGAGTGGTTGATGTTTAAAAAAGCGCATATGCGCAGCTTCATTTGTTAAAGTAGGAAAGCAAACTGTCAGAATTTGCCTGTAAAGGCTGAACAGTGCGGGCCTATAGGGAGCAGCCTTTTACAAAGAGAGCAAGCTGTAGTCAAAGCCCGCTAAAAGGCATGACAGCAAACACCCTCATTAATTAGTCAGAAGCTTAGTGACCGAACCCCCCACAACACACACAAACACACACACACACACACACACACACACACACACACATTCAGCCAGAGAGAGAATGGGCGCAGGTCAAAGTGAATGACCTTGTCAGGGCCGATTGCCGTGGAGACCGAGCCACCCGGTCTGTCAAGCGCTTCTTTTCAGCGCGGTGGGAAAGCATGTTTGGCCCACGACCCCCATCAACCCCTGCTCTTTAGGACTACAATTCCCAGCCGTTCGGCATGGCGGTCAGGTTCGCGCAAGCCGCCAGTCAGGGTGAAAGAGTAGCGGCACACAAATGAGGCCTGAATGAATGGAGGCCGGCTGGAGAAATGAGAGGCCTGCGGATGAATGACACTTTCTCTCCTTCTTTTTATCTCTTTCTTCTTTACTTTGGAGAGAAGTGGGATAAGGGACTGACACGAGTGGCAAGAAACAGTCTTTCTCTCAGCATCTTTGCATCTTTGTATCTTAGGTTCTGTCCATTTGCCTATTCCTTCTCTTCCTGTCAGTCTCTCTCTCTCTCTCATTCGACCTCTTTACTTACGGCCTTGGGTACTCAGTTTGCCTGCACTCTCTCTCTGTCTCTCTTTCTGTCTCTCTCTCTGTCTCTCTCTCTGTTTCTCTCTCTCTCTCTCTCTCTCTGTCTCTCTCTCTGTTTCTCTCTCTCTGTCTCTCTCTCTGTCTCTCTCTCTGTTTCTCTCTCTCTGTCTCTCTCTCTGTCTCTCTCTGTTTCTCTCTCTCTATCTCTCTCTCTGTCTCTCTCTCTCTCTCTATCTCTCTTTTTCTCTCTCTCTCTCTTTCTATCTCTATC
>JBBJLS010000134.1:1700677-1711587 GCA_037577275.1 Bryconaethiops microstoma | reverse complement strand
CATCTGCTTTATTATATTTCATACTGTGGTCTTCATTATATTATTACACATGATATATTTCCATCTCCTTTATTATAGTCCATACTGCAGTCTTCATTATATTATTATACATGTTATATTACCATCTCCTTTATTATATTCCATACTGCAGTCTTCATTATATTATTATACATGTTATATTACCATCTCCCTTATTATATTCCATACTTTAGTCTTCATTATATTATTATACATGTTATATTACCATCTCCTTTATTATATTTCATACTGCAGTATTCATTATATTATTATATATGTTACCATCTGCTTTATTATATTTCATACTGTGGTCTTCATTATATTATTACACATGATATATTTCCATCTCCTTTATTATATTTCATATGGCCATGTTACACTTTTGCTCCTAAAAGAAAATGGTCTGGGTACCTCAACTAGGTGTTATAAGTATAAAGTATATATAAAATAAAACTTCATGTAAAATGAGATCCAGCATCTGTCTGTAAGAATGAAGTGACCACTAGTATATTAATGTTTATGCTGTGTGAAGCAGTAACTGGAAGCTGAAATGGATGCGAATAAGTCACAGAGAGAGAGAGAGAGAGAGAGAGAGATGATTACAGAAAGTATCAGAAAAGTTGCTGGTTGGTTTAACGGTAGTTAATCTCAGTTATACTGTAATTGGTTGCTTTTCAAGCCTGCAGGAAGTATCTTACATGTGTCATTATTTTCCTAAGCTTCGCCCACGCTTAGTGATTCCTCTGCCAAGTTTTTGAAGGTTGAAATGCAGTTTAACTGGGGGGGATGACGTTAGATGTGACCAGACATGCTTTTCTCCCAGCTCCCCTGACTGGCCAAAACGCCTAGTGTCAGCATAACTATATGCAAAGCGTCATTTCTGTCTGTATCTTGCATCACAGCAAATCATTCTCAACACAGCAACTAACAACTGGCATGTTATTGGTGCTCAGGCAGTAACATGCTGGCTTGTTAACTTTGAAAGTAAGAATGTGCCAATACAAAGTTTATATCAGTTTATATAATTATATAACTTTTATTATCTTTACAGTGTACTTCAGGGTAACAAGTCGGCGGTTATACATCTACAATGTGTACAATAAAATAACCATTAAAATTAAGAATAATTTCCTGGCCACATGCTCACGGTGTGTATCATCATACAAGCCTGTGCCACAGAGCAAGGACTTTTATTGAGAGCTGTGATGGTGCTTCAGCGTAAGATAAACTCAAGCCTGAATAATTTGAATTCCGTCCTGAACATAGACTTGTGAAACCTGCAATGGACATTCAGGTAACATGTTTTTTTTTATATGTCGGGAGCCGTGTACGTTTTGGACTAAATACAGTGATATTTCAACAGTGTATGTCCATGATAACTTCCCGACACCTTCAGTGTTACCACTCTGTTACTGATGCCAGATTCTTTTATTTAGATATTGTAATCGGACTTCTTTATAGGCACAGAATCGACCACTGTTAGAATCGGATCTGTCAGAGAATCGGGTCCATTTCCAACAGGACCAAGACCAGCCTACTTCGAACGACATGCAAAATGACCTGCCACAGCCTGCTGCTTTGGCGTGACGCACAGAAGGAGGCGATCTTGAAAGCGTAACCACGGCAGCCGCTCACTTCAAAGGCACACGGGCCCGTCGGCAAACACACAACAACATCTCCCTCACTTAGTACCACCCGTACCATTTACAGGCTTAGAATATTCATTGGTATTTTTGAATGAGTACTTGAACGCTCATTTTCACAATCACCACTTTTCTTTGCTTTACTGTGAAATGAAATGGTATTTTTGTCACTGCGGTTCCGAATGTATCCAGTAGGCAGCAACGGTTTATGAACTCAAATGCAATAAAGTGCTGTAGAAGTAGAGGTTGTAGCCTCTGACTCAGATACGGCTTTGTTGAGCCTTTTAAATAGCGAGTCCGTAACTCTTTCCCTCTTTAGAGATTCTGATGTTAAAATGTATTGCATTTCCCCCAAAAAAATGAAGCGTCCCGAAATATACTCTCGAATATCAGTGTTAGAAACAAACACTCGAGTACTCGAGTACTCGATGATTCAGATCAGTCAGAACTGTTGCTTTTAATGATCAGGGACGAATTCTTCACGTTATTTTCAATACATCTTATTCTGACGTTGGTCACAGTGTCTAGCGCGGGTAACTGTCCGCTAATGCTGACTCGAATTTAAAGCGAACTTAGTTTCAGATTGAAACAATACAACCCACTTTATGTATTTGCGCTTTCGTGGAGGTGCTCAGAGCCAGTCAGAACACAATGGCCTGGTTACAAAGAAATCAAGGATCCGCAGAACGGGACTGTACCTTTTCTCCCACACACAGATTGTGCAGACAGAGCAGGGACAGAAGTGCCGTGACACTGTGTGAGGTTCTTTATTCCGACTGTGTACAGCAGCTGAATTGTGGATCAGCATTTAGTCATTTTGGAGAATGAAGGACATGGGTGCCTGCCGGGTCTTCAGCTGGCGTGGCTCCTTGTTGATCCTAATATCACATGTCAAAGCACTTATGTGTTGTTGCGGTCTAATGAATGCACTGAAACAAAAAGTCTCAGTACAGACATTGTTTCAGTACATGGATCTTTATGAATTACCTGCTATTACCCGGTCTGGTGAATGTGTAATCTGGTGTATCTGCACAACGAAGCGCTTGTGTGTGCCTGAGTTTTGTGTGTGTGGGAGGAAGGAGGAGGGGCGGCAGCAGCAGCTTTTGCGATGGATCTTCACCCGACTGTATTTTCTGATCAGACGCGAAGCTGCGTCGTTCTTCTTTCTTCGCTCTTTCGGCCTGTGTCTGTTCTCTGCCTTCAGCAGCGAGCTTTAGTGCTGTGAGGGAGGCGTCTCTGAAACAGAAGTGGCTGCTTCGGATCTCTGATCACTCCTAAAGCACGTCTTTATCTTTCTGTTAGTGCAACCATCGGTTTTGAAGATTGATAAGTCGATTGCCGAGCAGACGTGGAGGGACGGGGCGAGTGCTGGCAGTGAATGAGTGGATTATCTGTGTTTGTGGTTTTGTGTGGTTGTGCATTGGAGGACAGATTACTTATTAACCAAACCCACTGAAATTGCAAGTTCAGACACATGAAGCCAGAAACAACCTTTCTGAAATGGCCTTTGAGTAAATGGGGTACTTTTACTGCTATATACTATTTTACTGCTAGTGCTGTTATTGTTGCATTTGGACGTATGTTGGCCGCCTGGCAAATCTGATCATTTAATCTGATCATTTTCTCAGTGTGCTTACGTTTGTTTAGGGATCAGTATTTATGCTTGTATGTCAGCCCTGAATATTCATATTCACATACTTGAATGTGTATGTGGAGGTGAGTATTTTGTTTACTTGAGCACTGATGTACGTCGCTCTGGATAAGAGCGTCAGCTAAATGCTGTAAATGTAAATGTAAGATTTTATCTCGGACCATGAAATTCTCCTTATAGTTAGTCTAAAACCGTTCAGTGTGAAATTGGCATAACCGGCCATTTACAGACCAAAATATTTTTCGACCAGTCATAGAACTGCGTGCGGTACGATGTCATTAAAACAGTGTAATTACTAAATGCTCGTTTATTGATCTTTTGTAAAGAGAACCTAAATAATGAACATTTAAGATGCGATTGTAAGGAGACTTTCATATTAAAATACTACATCTCACACACACATTCTGCAAATGTATGTCTACTCAATGTGCATAATCAGTACAATCAGAATGCTCAAAATTATTCTTATGGTTGTTTACTGGCGATGTTGCATATCGTGCACAACGACTTCAGTTTCGTCGTTTTGACACTGCTAATGTGGGCTTCGAGTCTTTAATTGATTCTATGTTTCCAACCTCAAACGAGCAGGTCCTGTTTGTCTAGTACCCACTGCAAACGCTGAGGCTTGTTAAAGTGGTGTTGCTGTAAAAAAGGCCAACCTCTCCTCACCCACTTATCTGTGGAATTACACTACTTGTTAAATTTTCTGGTTTAAATTTTTCCTTTCTGGTCGCTCTAATTGCAAACTCAAAATTGCCTCATAATTGCAAACTTTCGTAGGAGGTAGCACTCACAGCTAGGTGTGCTCAGTGTCAAAAATGACCTCATCACATCTCTTGAGTTGACTTTTAGTGATGGCGGACAGCGATGGTCAATCAAAGAACTGTGAAACGCAGTGTGATGTAGTGATGAAAGTTTGTTGTGAAGTAGGCCTGTTTCAGAAACCCACCAATAGCGACTGACCTCTCTTATTTTTTTTCCCGTATGCAGATTGTTATTCACATTTGGTGAGGGGTGGGTTCAGATGTTGGTCTCTGGGCATAATAATAATGTTAGTTTATGATGTCATGACCTAGATTTATGACTGTATTGTGTAATGTTGAATTTCAAATAACTTACAATTTGAGAAATCAAATGGGCCCATTATTTTCAGCTTTGCTCAGAAGTATTGCTTTAAAACCAGTTCGACTGATTGATCTCTCCTGCTTTAGAATACCTTGCCTGAAGCATTTGAATACTAAAATGATCCAAAAACCTACAATGATTGCTGAACTTAAGTAGGCCCCAGATGTCCTAAGGGTTTAAAACTTCATGAAAACCATCCAGACAGGGAAACTGTAATATACTTTACTTACAGTCTCACACAGGCCAGTGAGAACTGAAACAATTCACCTGTCTTTCATCCGTCTTTTATATTTACGAGTCTCCTCTCCTCTCCTCTCCTTTTTTTTTTTTCTTTTTCGTTTGGCTCAGCATATTTGCTCAGGAACTTACTCTTGGTGTCAATTTCAAGCTAAAATGACAGAAAATACACTTTAAACTGGGGTATGAAACTTGTGTGATATAACTGAAGTTAATTTTAAAAATCACTAATATGGGAATTCAGGCCGACACTGGTACATAAACATTAATTGAATGTAGAAACCAACGCAGAGAAATGATAACAAATATGTAACCAAGCATTGTCTCAAAACTCCCCTCTTATTGAATGCAATAAAAAATGTCATCACATATTCATTTGAAATATTGGCCAAATCTAAACAGCTGTCCAATGCAGGTTCTGATATGAATGTGCGAGTCCATAAGTTATACAACATCAGTCCATTTAGTACAATTTAGTACAATTAAGAATATTCAGAGCGAACTGGTGTTTCAGAGTCGTACTCATGACATTATTTTGGAAATGACCAGCAGACATGCACAAGCAAGCCAGTGCCTTAATCTGTTTGGATCATGAAGGTCCTCAGAGTAAATTGAGGTTCTCGCATTATTGTGTGAAGTTCAGCTTTAGACATTGCCCAAGCTTGTGTGTGGTCAGGACGTAATCACTGGTGATTCTGTTGTTCAGGAGGACACTGACTTATTAGCCTTTCAGACAAGTTCAGACCTGCCCATGGAGGCAGAACCAGTAGAGGCTCACTCTGTCTTGGCTGTCAGCTCCTGAAGCAGCACGTCCTTGCCTGAATCTATTGTCCTTTTATCTGATCTCGAGTAAACGGAGAGGCAAAAGGGAAGGTGCCAGACTGTGGGTCTGAGAGAACTTTCTGCTTTCCTTTGGTTAAACGTTTAATTGGCGAGTGTCAAATTCTTGTTTTTCTCCTAATAAAGCATTTCCCTGGTGTCACAATAAATATCTTCATTTATATTCACTATATTGACAAAAGTATTGGGACACACCTGTTTTTCAGGGTTTGAACTAGGCCCCTATACTTCCAGTGAATGATAATCTTAATGCTTCAGCAGACCAAGACATGTTGGACAACACCATGCTTCCAACTTTGTGGACCCAGTTTGTGGAAGAACCTTTTCTATTCCAGCATGACTGTGTCTCAGTGCACCAAACGAGCTCCATAAATATATTTTTGCCAAATCACCCATCTTTAGTTTAATTACTCTTTATATAGACGCAAGGCAGTGGGTAGCACATCTATGCTTTTCCTTTTCTTCACTTTGTCTGTCTTTCCTGTGAGAGCGCACTCAGAATGTGCTAAAGTTCACCAGAATAAGAAATTGTCTTCACAGAGCTCCTGATCATCTGCTCCCCTGAGCAGTGCACAATCTGCACACTAACAAAGTACATCTACTGCAGCTTCCTAACATTCAAAACTGTCTATTCTACCACTTGAATGTCCAGTGCCTTTAAACTCTATGTAAATGTAAATGTGTGCACCTTAACCCAAATTCTCTCTCTCTCTCTCTCTCTCTCTCTCTCTCTCTCTCTCTTACACACTCTCCTCTCTCTCTTACACACTCTCCTCTCTCTCTCTCTTTCTCTGTTCCGTCTCACTGCTCATCTGTTTCTCTTTCTTTCTCTTCTCTTTCACTGCAATCTCATCTTTTTCTCTCTCTCTGTTCTCTATCTCTCTCTCTCTCTCTGTTCTCTGTGCTCTCTCTCTCCCCCTCTCTCTCTCTTTCTTTCTCTTGTTGCTCATCTCTGTTTCTCTTTCTTTCTCGTCTCTCTTTTGCTGCTAGCTCATATCTTTCTCTCTCTCTCTTCTTTCTGTCCTTTCTTTATGGGGAAACGAGTCACAGCTAGTTGTCAGGAATCATATTCGGTGCAGAACACACATCAGCCTGTAGGCGCTGTGTCTCCACTGTGAAGAGCAGAATGGCAGGACAGCGGCTTCCTTTAAGTCTGGTGCGAAACTGAAACGCTGATCTTATGCCGCACACATCAGCGGTGGAATAGCTCTGCACTCCTATATTTTATTCTTAGGTTTCTGATATCAGTATTCGGCACTTTCTTTCTTAATCTCCCAGTCGCATTCTCCCTGACAGTCTCTTTCTAATACACACTCTGTCTCTCTCTCTCTCTCTCTCTCTCTCTCTCTCTCTCTCTCACACACAGTGGGGCAGAAAGTGCAAAGTCAGCAAAATGTATTACTTCTTCTCCTGGTCCTTTGAGTTATTGTGACTGTGGCCTGGGACATGTACTGCTCTATCAGAGAGAGAGAGAGAGAGAGAGAGAAAGAGAGAGAGACAGAGAGAGAGGGAGAGAGAAAGATGGATTAAGGGGAAGTAAGGCAAGTCACAGGATAATGAAGAGAAAAGAGAAGAGGGAATGGAGGAGAAATTAGAGAGCAAATGAAATATCAGTCAGATGAATCTATTTACAATAATTTTGGAATTAAAGTTTCATGGTTGCAATGGTTGACTGTAGCTAATTCTTTATTCATTTAATTTTTTATTTTAATATTCACCAATTAGGCAGGAAAACATTTGCTTACTGTCACCACTGGTTGCATGAAATAATTTCCTTAAGAAATTACAAATATCCAAACAGATCAGGATAGTTATTTAGCAAACTTAGTTAATCGTGTAGGAAATCAGCAACAAAACAGCAGACCAACAACCTTATTATGCAGAAAATACCAAAACACAGCTGGGGCAGCTGGTGGTCTGGTGGTTAGGGAGTTGCCCCTGTGATCGGAAGGCCGTAGGTTTGAATTTGCTAGTAGCACCGCTGAGGTTCCCTTGAGCAAGGTACCGTCCACACACTCTGCTCCCCGGGCGCTGTGTTCCCGGCTGCCCGCTGCTTCACTTGGTGAATGGGTTAAACACAGAGAAAGAGTTTCACACTGTTCACACTGTGTGCTGTGGTGTGTTCACGTGTGACTGTAAAGGGCCACTTTACTTACTTACTTTATATTAGGCCACCTACACAGTGCAGCAGTTCTACTAACTTTTCAGCCCCCTTCTGTTCCACTAAACAGAGTAACCATGTATAGAAACACCAAAATGCAGGTTACCAGGTAATCATGCTGTTAAATGAATTTGTAATAAATAGAACCAGTGAACAAAGTCCCTGTCTGTTTCAGTGTCCTGCTATTAATATATATGTCATATCTATACCATCTTCCTATTTGAAAACATTCTGCTTAGCAGGATGTTCATTTCTTCCGAGCCCTCCTCCCTCCATCTGGCAGAGTTTTGGCTTCAAATCGAGAGAGAGCCACAGCCAAACCTGGCAAGGCGCGTTTCAGTAGCGGAGGAGAAAAAGCCTCGACTTCAAATGAGCGCGTGGAGAACGGCTTGATAAAAGTCGACACTTTCAGGACGTCTCCTCTCCCGCTACCCCTCCTTTTTTTTCCCCCATCCGTCCTCCAGAGGCTAGGCCAACAGCCCGGCTTGCTTTTTGTACCACGACCGAAAGCAGAAAAAAGAGTGAAAAGTAAGGAATGACAGGCAGGGGAAAAAAGAGAGAAAGACTGGGGAGGCACTTCAAAGGGAGTCCGCTAACCGTCGCCTGGGGGACTCAGGGACACTGTGTGTGTGTGTGTGTGTGTGTGTGTGTGTGTGTGTGTGTGTGTGTGTGTGTGTGTGTGTGTGTGTGAAAGCCATTTACACACACCACCATGCCTGATTGCTTGGATGTGGCCTCAAACATTCCTCCTCGTACACAACAAAGGTGCTGCAATCGCCTACCGAGTAATTGTCTATTTCCCCAAAGTCAAATCCATTTAGCTCAAGGACTTCAGGGTGCCTAGGTACAATATCTATTCAACTAAATGCTGCCGAAAAAATAATTGAATTAAGATTATGCTCATGGAAGTCAAGCTGTGTTGGGTTTTTGATTCAGTTGGCCTTCCTGTCTACCGATAAACAGTCAAAATTAAAGGCTGAAATTAAAAGTGACTTAAAGAGAAACAGTGATATTTCTACCTCTGTTGTACTGTGCAGCAGCGGATCCCTGCCATGTTCTTGCCCAGTATCTCGAGTCCATTACGTTCGTTGTGTACTAAGCACTTTTAGTATGTTCACACTGGGAAATGAAATGGAATGTAGTGTACAGTTACCTGGATGAGTATGTGGAGCATTTTACACTGTTTGGACAGAAAGGAGACGTCAGAGGCCACTGCAATCAGACATTTGCAAAATTTTGAGTCTGATATCTTTTTACCAAACAATACTTTGTTGGTAACGGCACCAATACTGACACCCACCAACTGAGGGTTAAGTGTCTTGCTCAAGGGCACACTGGCAGAAAGTGGGTGGTAGTGGCCTGGTGGGTAAAACCCTTGCCAGGGAACCCGATGACCACAAAGTTGCAGGTTCGAATCCCCCCACTTTCTACCATTAAGTAAGACACTTAACCCTCAGTGTCTCTAGGGGTGCTGTCTCTGTAACTAATGATTGTAAGTCACTCTTTACCTTTACGTACCAGTGTACTGGCACCTGTTCAGTATTCCGATTGACCCTTTCGCAGGTAAGTTTTGTCGGTCTCCTGTAGACCAAACAGAATGAGTTCTTTAAGCACAAGCATAGCTGTGGTTCTACATTGTAATTACATACCACTAACTACGCAGAACAATCAGTTTGGCTATGCGGATGCACACTGTGTGTCTGATACACGTCACAGAGCATAACGTGTAAACATCACATATTAAGCAAGCTTGGTAAGACTGAAAAGATGCATTTTTTGTACATGCTTTAAAATCACACTGGGAGCGTAAAAGCACAAAAGGGTGGTACAGGAGTCATCCTGCATGTCACCACTACTCACACTCTACATCGAGTGTCGCCATGTTTTGGCTGCATTTTAGGTATAAACTGCACGTTTTGGGAAGATCAATTTTGATGAAGATATGTTTTGATGAAGAGGTTGAACTAAAGGTGATTGTTGTGATGTTGTGTTTGGAGATGAACATTCTAACGCTGTGTTTGAACTCCACTGCTGGGACCATGCAGTGCAGTGCTTCCCGCTTTGGCAGTGAGACCATGTATTTGGATGCTCTCCCAAAAATTTGCACGACTTAGCATTCCGACTCTGACTATAGTGCGACCTACCAGAACCGCAAGTCTGAGAAAAAGGCAGAAATGATCTTCCTTTACACTCTTAACAAAGATGCCCCATCTGTATACCACACAGCAGTGAGCACAATGAATCCTTTTCCTTTTATTCCTACTTCATTAGATTCAAGATTAGGTTTTTGTCACATACACGGCTATAATGAAATGTGCCCCTAAGACGTCCATGTGACTGTCTAATCAAGTTATCTAATCATTTAAATTACAGATGAAATTAAAATTTGAAAGGGCTAAGCTAAGGTAATAAAAATATAGGAGGTGATGTTCGGGACACACTCTGCAGTACCAGATCTGAAGAGACGCTGCTTTGCCTTTTTGGACTGGGCTTGAATGTGTTCAGTCCATGTCAGATCCTCAGAGATGTGAACGCCCAGGTATTCGAAGCTGCTCACCCTCTCCACTGCAGTCCTGTTGATGTCGATGTTGAGGACCTCCGACATCTCCTGCTGAAGTTCACCACGAGCCACTACCACTTGTTTTTGATGCCACAATTTCGCGTCCTACACCTCGTCCACGTGTGCTGTGTTGTCAGCAAATTTGATGAAGGTGTTATAGTTGTGTTTGGCCACACAGTCATGGGTGTAGAGCAGAGGGCTGATTACACCGCCTCTTGGAGCTCGTGAGTTGAGTGCGATAGTGCTGGAGACACAACCACCAACTCTCACCACCTGTGGTCTGTCTGTGAGGAGGCTGAAATCCCACGAACACAGGTGGCTGCTCAGCCCCAGGTCCCTCAGCTTGGTGAACAGTCTATGGGGGACTATTGTACTGAAAGCTGAACTGTAATCTATGAACAGCAGTCTCACGTTGTTTCTTGTCCACGTGACTGCGGGTTGCGTGCAGAACGTTGGAGAATGCGTCCTCCGCTGATCTGTTGGGGTGGTAGACAAACAAGTGTGGGTTAAGATTAAAGGCTGAACTGATATTGAATTGACACATACATACAGCTCCGGAAATAAATAAGACACCACTGCAAAAATGTTCAGTTTCTCCGGTTTTATCTTTTATAGCTGCAAGTATTGAACTGAACAGCTTTGCCTTAGTTTTTAAGAACTGCTGACAATATTTCT
>JBBJLS010000134.1:1647724-1657781 GCA_037577275.1 Bryconaethiops microstoma | reverse complement strand
CTTTGTGCACTGAGACACAGTCATGCTGGAATAGAAAAGGTTCTTCACCAAACTGGGTCCACAAAGTTGGAAGCATGTTGTTGTCCAGAATGTCTTGGTCTGCTTAAATAATAAGATTGTCCTACACTGAAAGAACGGGGTCTAGCCCCAGGCCTGAAAAAGAGGTGTCCCAATACTTTTGTCCGTATAGTGCAGATTAAGCCTAGTCTTGGACTAAACTGCGAAGCCATCTTGAAACACCACTGGGAAGTTTTCTTAGTCTGGGTTTTGCTTTAACCACGCAGTGTGAAGCTGGCCTTTAGATCAGGACTCTGGTCCTGGAGGGTGGATGTCAAGCACAGTTTGGTCAGACTCACCTGTTAATTGCCAGGTTAACGAGACACCAGCCCTTCGGGACTGGAGCTGGACACCTCTTGCCTTCTTTAGACTTAGAGCACATGTTTTCTGCTCTCACACTGACCATTTCTATTAATCTACTGCCCCCTAGTGGTAAAAATACAATGTCACTTGTGCACCCAGATGACTGTGTGTGACTATTCTAAGTCATGATCTTAGTTTAAGGCAGTGATTTGTTTATGCATGTTGAACAGAGCTTAAGGCACTGAAAGGTTACGCCAGGAACCGGTATGCTCGAGCTGTCTCTATGGAGATGGGTGGAGATCTGTATGCAGTGGATCTGGAGCGAGACTATAACAGCAGCAGCCTGAGCCCCAGGCAGCAGGAGGAGGAGGGCTTCAGCGGGATGGGACCAACTACAGCCGAGCCGCAAACCAGCAACAGCCTGGTACCCTCGTCTATTAAAGTCACCCACAGGTGAGGCGGAATGTGTATACAGTATACAGTGTGTCAGTGGCAGCAAGTGTGCGTGTGTGTGTACATACAGCGCTGGAAAAAAAAATAAGAGAGCACTGCAAAAATGTTCAGTTTCGAAATGTATTGAATAGTTTCGAAGAATTGAACTGAACAGCTTTGCCTTCGTTTTTAAGAACTGCTGACAATATTTCTCCTCATTTCTAAATAAAAACATTCATTTTTAAAGCATAATTTTAAAGGAAATGACGAAACATCAAAATATGAGAAATGATGCGGTGTTTACAGAACTTGAATAATTCAAAGAAAATAAATCCCTCATTCATTCTTAAACAAAATGGCAATAATTAGACGAACTTCTAGTAGTGTTTTACCATCCAACTGGTCTCATTGTGAGAGGAGAGTGTCGATTACAGCAGTGCTTTTCCTCATTAAATAAGATTTCCTCATTAAATAGGAATTGAACAGACACTGGCATGGAATGGGTGTCACACGCATAGAGATGCTGATTTAAAAATAAATTGCAGTGTTTGTTTTTTTTACAGAGCTGTATATATATGCACGCATACATATATACATACACACACACACACACACACACACACACACACATATTTCTGCCCATATTGAGCATGTAATATAATGTAAATTCTATAATAAAACCATTTGTTAGATCTTAATTAAAAGTCTTTTTCTAATAATAAAGCCCAAATTATTTGGTTTATGCATTCATGCATTCATGCTTATACACTATAACCTGTATTTGTACATCGTTTGATGTCTGTTGTGTGAAAATCACTTAGAAATGCATTTATAATTGCAATAAATACATTGTAAAACATACATTAAATTAATTAGTTAATTAAGAAAGCTAAATATTTTTGTCCTCAATAGCATATTGTATACAGGGGCATTAAAGTTGTCATTTAAAATGCAAACTAATGTAAGATGTCCTTTAAAATGCAAACTAATGTAAGATGCCCTTTAAAATGCAAACTAATGTAAGTAATATAAGTCTTTTCCAATACGGTTCCAGGCAGGGAAGGTGGTAGTTTGTGGCCAGTTGCATAAAACAACATTTTAGAATTACTATTAAGTGAAATGATTAAGGGGTACTTTTTCAATTCAAATGTTGCAAAAAAACTTAATTACAATTAGACATTGCTTTCACTTTTTTCTCATACTTTTTAAGAAGCTCACTTGAGAGAAAGGGAAGTTTTACATGTGATGTTTTATGCAAGTGAACACAGATATTTTTTGTACAGAGGTAAACAGTTATAATTTTAGAACAGTGTGTGTGAGAGTGTGTAACTCCATGCTGAAGTGAAATGCTCTCTATTGTCAGGTGCTCTATCTTGTCCAACGACACTGTTAAGTGTGATCTTGGACTGTACAAGTCTCTGCAGGCATGGAAGGACCATAAACTCCACATCGACCATGAGGTAGGCCACACCACAAACACACTTTGCATTACACACACATGCACATACTCACAGTTTCTAATAATGAAGACTGGATCATCTGCCCCCAGATTGAGACCCTACAGACAAAGATTAAGAACCTGAGAGAAGTCCGAGGTCACTTGAAGAAGGTGCGGCCTGAGGAGTGTGACTGCAACAAATACGTGTAAGACTGACTGCTGTCAATCATGATTCTTCATCTGGTCCATATAGGACTAGACAGTCACTTTATAATGGGATAGAGTGGACTAGTGGAAGCATTGACTGGATCTGTGTATTAAGAAGATGCACCTTGTTGTTAATTAGTTCTTGGGCATTCGTGTGCAGAATTATTTTTATACGTTGACTTCTTTTCATGCTGAAACACACAACAGATTTAAGATCTTTTATTATTTTACTTCACTGAAAGTAAGAGGCTTAGCCCAAACCTGAACAACGTGTGTGTCCCAATACTTTTGGCCATATAGTGTGTGTTGGATCAGTTCACCTTTCGCTTCCTCAGTCATTTTCAGTTCAGCCTCAGTTCGTTTCAAACAGATGATCTGAACTTTTTCATAACATTAATTGGATAAAGGTGATCACGGTACGGAAGGATTTGTCACTAGTAATAAAAATGTGCTTTAAGGTGACATTTAATAATAATTTCTCTGTTCTTGGCTTCAGGTACAAGTCTAAGTTCAAGAGTAAGCTGAGGAAATACAAATCGGGCAGCATCCACCCATTCAGGTGAGACAGGCTGGCATGTGTGTACAAGTGTGGCTTAATCAGTGATTATTTTCTTTTTTCAAATAATATTTTACAATTAAGTCCATTTTTAAAGTCAACATGAAATCAAAAGGAACTTTTTTTTTTACTTTTTAGTAATTCTTTTTTATAGCCAGGGTGTGTGTGTGTACACACACTCACTCACACACACACACATGCACATACAGACACTCACACGTTGGCCAAAGAAATGAATCACTAAAAAGTGGATCCTTTTTAGTGATTCTTTTGATTTCATGTTGACTTTAAAAACTGACTTTTTGATTCGGTCCATTTTGATTTCAGGTATACATACATACTCACGGAGAGACTCACGGAGAGAGAGAGAGAGAGAGAAAGACAGAGAACGAGAGACACAGAGAGAGAGACACACAGAGAGAGAGAGAAGGAGAGGGAGAGAGAGACACAGAGAGAGAGAGAGAAGGAGAGGGAGAGAGAGGAAGAGACGCAGAGAGAGAGAGACAGAGAGAGAGAGGAAGAGACAGAGAGAGAGAGAGAGGAAGAGACAGAGAGGAAGAGAGAGAGAGAGGAAGAGACAGAGAGAGAGAGATAGAGAGGAAGAGAGAGAGAGAGAGATAGAGACAGAGAAAGACACAGAGAGCGAGAGACACAGAGAGAGAGTGAGAGAGAGATGGAGAGAGAGGGAGAGAGAGAGAGGACGAGACAGAGAGAGAGGGAGAGAGAGAGAGAGGGAGAGAGAGAGAGGACGAGACAGAGAGAGAGGGAGAGAGAGATGGAGAGAGAGAGAGAGATAAAGAGACAGAGAGAGAGGCTGTTCTTCAGCGAGTCTCGCATTTTTTTAACATCTCATAACTCTAGGCGTACGAATGCAGACCGATCCGTCTCTGTAGTGATGCCTTCACTCCACTAATCACTTCCCCTGGGTCTGGTGCTCTCTGTAGGAAAGGGCAGGAGAAGGATAAGAAGGCTTGGCTGCTGATGGAGCAGAAGCGCCGGAAGAAGCTGAGGAAGCTGCTGAAGCGCCTCCGTAACAACGACACGTGCAGCATGCCTGGCCTCACCTGCTTCACACACGACAACCAGCACTGGCAGACCGCCCCCTTCTGGACAAGTACGCCACACATGAAACCGTGCTTTATTGTGACGAGAATGCTTGTTTGAGGTCTTTGGCCTTCCCCTCACTCATGGCCGTGTTCTAATATTCCAGTGGGACCGTTCTGTGCCTGCACCAGCGCCAACAACAACACCTACTGGTGCATGAGGACAATTAACGAGACACACAACTTCCTCTTCTGCGAGTTCGCTACAGGCTTCCTGGAGTACTTTGACCTCAATACAGATCCATACCAGGTCAGTTCTCCACCTCCTGCTTGAAAGAGGAGAAAGTAATAGTGTCAAATCAATTAATAACGTTAGTTGTGCTGTCTGGATACTTTTCGCCTATTTTAGTTTTTAGACATTTTTGTTTATGCTTATGGATAGATAGTTAGATCCGAAGTCAAAAGACATTATGTGTATAAATATGCATGAAAGTGGATTTACGATTTAACCTGATTCACCTGATTCAGGTGATCACTAATCAGTACCTCACAAAGCAGAATGAGGTGCTTGTGTAGGAATCCGGCATGGAATGGTTGTCGTATATATGCTGATTTTAAAATAAACCGTAGTGGTCTCTGATTTATTTCCGGCGCTGTATATACTGTTTATCTATGTAGTGCCTAGACAATGTATAGAAATGATCGTAAATTCTGCAACCTCCCCAATCTTTGTGTGTTTCTAGCTGGTGAACGCAGTCAACACACTGGACCGGCATGTTCTGAACCAAATGCACGTTCAGCTGATGGAGCTGCGAGGCTGCAAGGGTCATAAACAGTGTAACCCGCGCACACGCAACATGGACCTGGGTGAGTCACATACACGTGTCAGCCGTGGTGCGCTCATTCAGACCTGCAGGATTATACACACATGCAAATATATACAAACACTCACTCGTGACGATCAGTACCCACTACACAGTATTCGCATTCAGACTGCACTTAGCATTCCTCACAGCTCAGCATCATGGTTAAGGACGGACCTGAGAGTGGCCAGAGGTCTACATCTTCTTCATCCTCATCCTCACCCGACCCCGGCCCTGCCTTGCTTTCTGTCCTCCTTGTTTTCATGCAAACAGACCCTTTCATCTTAATTAGCTGACCTGCTCTGCTGCTGAAATACGGCCTTACACTTTTATGCCCCGCGCGGGTCTTACACGACTCGACAAGGCCATTCGGGTTCCATCATAAAGGGTTACAGGAACACTTGACGTGTTTGAGACTATAATTGCTGCCCGCTGTAAAACATAGGGGACTGCCCATGCTATTTCCCATTATTGTCTCTTTGTTTACTGACCACAACAAAGTCTGGTTTTGGATTTGCAGACATTCTGTTACTGTATAAGAAATGATACATCACAAGCAGTTTCCATCTGTAGTTGCATGCAAAAGTTCAAGTGTGTTTTAGTGCTTTTTGTATGAAAGAAAGTTAATACAATATCTCCAGGGCACAAACTTAAATATACATGTTTCTACAACTTTTAAAGCTGTTGTTTTGCTCAATTTGGAACGTGGGAAAACTAAAAATACGGCATTGGCGACGGGAAATGCTTTCCATCAACTGTTTTGTAAGGTCTCAGTGTTGATTTGACTCATTAGGCTTTAATCCAAGTCAGGTTTAGACAATTCCAGAGCGTAACAAATTATGTGACGCTTATAACCTCTCGACACCCTTTGGATCATCTAAGCGGCTCTGAAGCTAAAGAAATTTACTCTTACAAAGCAAGAGAAGACTATAAATAACACCTAAACACTTTCTGTGTGTAATTCCTGTTGATCGTAGACTGACCAAGTCTACGCCCATATGACTGCCATGGACCTAAAGGAAGGTTTGCCTTTATTGTTTCAAAAAAAGACCTCCTTGCCATGAGGGTGCATCTGTTAAGCCTTGGGCTCTTTTGGCAGCCAATGGCACAGGAAACGTTGCTTAGAAAGACATTCAGTGAAGAAACTGAAGAAGAAAATTGGCTGGATATTACATCAAGACAATGTTCATAAACATAGATTAATATTTACCTTGAACTTCTTCAGTAAATGAGAAATTATAAACTTGGAATGACTTTTGGCATCTTCAGGCTTATTTTTGAAAATCAGTGATTAGATCATACAAGACATCCTTGATCTTTCTGTACTAGAACCGTTCTTCAAGGAAAAGTGGGAAAAAATATCAAGAGGACCGTTAGCTGGCTACAAGACACATTTGGAGTCAAAGGGGACCTTACCAAATACAGATGGAAAGGGTGCCCGGACTTATGCACACGCCACATTTAATATTTCTATTTGTCAAATTGAGCAAAAATAATGATTGTGCATTAAAAATTAGTTTTATACAGAGGTGGTGTTAACTTTTTCCATTTAGAAAACCAACTAAATCAACTGTGTACTTTGACCAAGGGTGCCCATACTTTTGCATGCAACTGTGAATAGTAGGTAGCCCATAGCAGTACCCACCAACCCACTATCGAAGTGATGCAAATGTGTTAAATGTGAGACTAGCAAATGTAAAAGTAGCCGTTGCTCTGTTTTGTGTAAAAGAGTGTGTACGTGACTGCAGCTTCACCTGCCTTAAACACTCTCTAACTAACAATATTGTCTCTTCTTCAGGAGGTAAAGAGAGAAGCAGCTATGATGAATACAGGTATCTTTGCTAACAGAATTTAACACAACTAGATTAGTGTATGAACTAATCCAGCTGAGTCTTCTCTAGCCATTGAAATGTACTAATCCATTCAATCAACAGTCTCCTTGCACATGGAAGAACACATGAACACAAATGAATGTTGGGATAAGTGCAACACGCCTAAACAGTTTATAAATCAGTCTACATACTGTAGACATGTGCCAGCAACAAACTGAAGGAGAAGGCATCGAAGTGATGTGTAAAGAAATCGAGATTTGTCTTTCAATGCGGATCTAAGATGCTTTGGAAGCCGGCCATCATTTTTTGAGAAATTGGCTACCATGGGAGGAAGTCCGATATTAATGGTCATGACATCAGGATGAGGGTCAGTTAATAATCTATCTATGCTCTGCCCACATATGCATTCTTTTGTAGCAACTATTGCCACTACGAGACACAATGTACTTCAAATGTGCTTAACCCTTCCTTAATTTACCTCTGAAAACACCCCAAAACCCTTCATTTGAATTAAGTGGCCGTTCATTTTGTGAAACCGACCCCTTAGTTTTACCTTAAAATGAGATTTAAGGCATGAGTGTGAAAGCCCTTAATCTTAAATTTAAGGTGTTAATTCAGGAGGTTCTATTATTTAAGGAAAATTCAGTAGTTTTACCCCTTAATCAGCCTTAATCTGTGCACTTTTGCCTTTAATTTTCCTTCATTTCCTGTACGGCAAATTAAGTTCAAAACTAGGGTAGTTTTAAGGGGTAAAATTAAGGCGTTTTGTTTCATAGTGTACATACATACAGCAACCCATACATATTGCTAAACACATCATCAGCTTTTATTGCTGGTCCAGAGATATGTTGTAAAGCACACGACACGTTTATATGCTTGAAGCTTTAAGAGGACTGGAATGTAAGTTAATGCGAGCTGCAGACTTGTTATTAATTAGAAAATGTTCACCCCGGCTCAGAGCAGCACCTCCATGACGTAGTGGATTCGTTTAGAAATGTAATGTTGTGTTTGCTGCCACCCTAATATGTGTGTGTTGCTATTCTCATTTACCACTAAGCTTCTCATGGTTAATTCTCATGGTTCTGTTCTTCTCATGAAATTACATCTGACTATAAAGCTTGTCCAACCTGGCATCAGTTCTGTCAAGCTTGTCCAGTCTTTCAATTGTCCAATAGTTGCTACAAGAGAATGCGTCTGAACAAGTTCCTCCCCTGTTTGTACATGCATTGATGGCTTTTGTGTGCAGAAGCTACTTCTTAGCAGTGTAGTTTGTCTTCTCCTTCGTTTGTTTCAGTTCGTTTGAGAGCATTGCACTGCTCTCTCTCTCTCTCTCTCTCTCTCTTTCTTTCTTTCTTTCTTTCTGGTTCTCTCTCAGTCTGTCTCTCCTCTTCCTTTCTCTTGCAATTGACTGCCTCTACTCTTGCATGTGTCCTTCTCTGCCTGCTGATATGTACATATTAAAGCTCATGAGCCTTGTGATTGGCTCTCTCTGATCACCTGCTTGAGTGTGAACGGTGCGGTAATGGTCTGTCTTATCGTTGCTTGTGGCATTAGGCAGTTTCAGCGTCGCAAATGGCCCAAAATGAGGAAGCCTGCCTCCAAATCGCTGTGAGTTTGGACAGTTCTGCTTCTGGGATAGAGTACCACCAAAGCCACCACCCAGTCTAACCCATCTTTATTTCTCTTTTTCTCTCTTTCTCTCTTTCTCTCCATTTTGTTTCCTCCCTCCTTTTTCTAACTCAAGTTTTATTTGGCCTGCATGACACTCCTGCTGGTTTGAAAGGCGTCTTCTTTCTTTCTTTCTTTCTTCCGTCTGCATGGAGCCTCTTGCACCAGGGCTGCTGCTTTCCTGCCATGCAGTTCTATTGTTCACCACTAGACGACAGACACACTCCTCCTCCATCCCTCTGCTCCTCCATCAGCGCATCACTTCTCCCCCTCTCAGCTCTCTGGTTCTGTAGGGGACAGTCTGGAGCATGCACATGATTTCTCTCCCCTCTCCAATCATGTGTTTGGTTTTATTTCTCTCATTTCTGTGTTTTGCTTACTTTTATTTGACACCAGAACTGCAAGCATCAATCCATTCCCATAGATTCTGTGCTATTACATATGCATCGCACTGTGGATTGAGAAGCTCTCTGTTTCGAGTGTAAAACAGACCATGTGAATGTGTGTGTGTGTGTGTGTGTGTGTGTGTGTGTGTGTGTGTGTGTGTGTGTGTGTGTGTGTGTGTGTGTGTGTGTTGTATGCTTTGTTCCCCTAGAGGGCAAATCTGGGAAGGATGGGAGGGATAAGGGTCCGATGGAGACTGACCCAGAAAGCACCCACCCGTTCCCATGGGCGACGAACTGGTCCGAACTTGAACCCTTGTACAGACTTGACGAGCACGCCTACGATCTCAACCTCAACTTCACCCTGAGCCTGGAGGACTGGGCCCACTTCCGCCGCTCTGTAGACCACATGTTTGCTCTCCTGGCCGATGACAACCACCTACGGGACCTGGAGGGCGGGGCTAGAGGAGGAGGAGGAGGAGGAGGTGGCCAGGCCCTCGTGTCCTCCACCAGCCGCTCAGCCTCAGTCGCCTACCTGACCACTCTGGCAACGCCTGCTTTTCTGCTGAGGAAGGCAGGAGCTGAGGCCCTGAGAGATGCTCTGGGGCTAAACCAGGAGACGCGCCCTTCCTCAGACACGCCCACCTCCTCGTCCTCCTCCTCGTCCTCCTCTGTCCTGCAACAGGCTGGCGGTGCAGACTGGGACATCCCACCAGACCTACTGGGGAGCAGGGAGGGGGAAGAAAGAAATAGTGAGGAAGAGGAGGAGGAGGAGGAGGAGGAGGAGGAGGAGTTTATTAAGAAACGGACAGGCCGAAGGAGAATCAGTTCCGCCCACTGTGACTGCAGCAACTTTTTACAGGACATTCCTGTGTGACTCTCCTTTCAGCTCTGCAATCGTTTTTTTTTTTTCCTTTTTCCATTCCTCCCTATGCAAGACAGGGAGTTCCGAAAATACTCCTGGCTTGGCCAGGCGGGAGTGTAGAGGAAGTTTTGCCTCCAGCCTTCAAACCAGCCTCTCTCCTACCTCTCGTTCTCTCGCTCCGCCTCTTCTGCCGGTGTCCGTCCTCAGAGCTGCAGCCTCCAGGCTATCTTTTTTCCAGTTAGTCTATTTGCTACACCTCCTTTGAAACCCTCAATCTGGAACAAGTGTAACCAGTTTCTCTGAGATCAGCTAGGCTTCGAACAGAGCACATTTCATCATTTAACTCCTGGAAGGTTTTTTTTTTTTTGTCTTGTGGGAAGGGGGGCTGGGTGGGGGGGGGGGGGGGGGGG
>JBBJLS010000134.1:1595162-1611721 GCA_037577275.1 Bryconaethiops microstoma | reverse complement strand
GGGAGACTGTCCCCTGTAGTTAGGGAATGGAAGTCGCTTTGGATAAAAGCGTCTGATAAATGCCGTAAATGTAAACATGGCCTCTTAATGTCCTGTTAATGATCATGATCAACTACAGCTTATATATTATTAATGCATGTTTAATGCATGTACACGTGCATACAGGTTTATTATCCAGCACTGAAAGGCAAATAAAAATGAAAATCATGTTTATATGATGATGGCATTCAAGAACCCAGTGAGACATTGTTTTATCAGGTTTGAGATACACACATCACGCTGTAACCATTACAATAATAAAGACCCTGTGTGATAGTGGAGTCCTAAGTGTAATATTTGGAGGCCATTTGGAGCACCTAAAGATTTGGGTAATTGATAATATACACTGCTGAATAGATTTAGGAGTAAGGTGCCTTGCTGGGGGGGGAAAAATATCTTATATTCTAAATAAATTATGGTGTTATAAACTTGTCTTGTCTTTCTGAAGTGGCACTGAACAGTTATTGGTTGTAGGCTTTGGTTGACTAAAAGGACTCTGATTGCTTTAAATACTTTTTATTTGAGAGAAAGTTTTATTTTTATTTAATACTATTTTCTACGTAGTACTTTGGCCTATTTTTATTTTACTTTATTTTATTTTATCATCTTTGTACTGTCCACTCTCTGCCATTACTAAATCGAATTTCCCACTTGTGGGACTAATAAAGGTTTATCTTATCAACTGTGCTTTGTGTGTTCTGAATGCAGTACAAAAATTTGCAATTTATTTATTAACCAACTACCTAACATGTTCTTTTTTTAATTGAAAGGTATGCTGCCACAATAGAGAAGATAGACCACGATGAAGAGAAGGTCCTGATCCACTACAGGCAGTGGAGTCATCGCTATGATGAATGGTTTGACTGGAGTAG
The DNA here is from genome assembly GCA_037577275.1 of Bryconaethiops microstoma. NCBI lineage: Eukaryota > Metazoa > Chordata > Actinopteri > Characiformes > Alestidae > Bryconaethiops > Bryconaethiops microstoma. The sequence continues at coordinate 1,610,810 of JBBJLS010000134.1, read as the reverse complement.
TCCGTATCTGCGGCCTGTGGAACGCATCCAGCTCCGACGACAGGGTCTCCAGGACCACAACACGGCCCCGGTGACTCATTTTGTTCCGTCACTGCATTACATAAAGATAGGATTTTAATATGCTGCACTCTAGAGAATAACACTTTGTTTTTTGGGGTTTTTTTTGTTTGTTTTTTTATCTTGCAGGGGTTTTGTATCAACCAGAAAGTTCTAGCCAGCTGGTCAGACTGCCGTTACTACCCTGCTAAAATTCTCTCTCGCGACAAAGACGGTTAGTTTCTGTTGGCACTTAGTGCCCTAATGTAATGTGTGTAATTTTGTAATCTTTGGCCCTGTTTCTTTTTCTTGACTCAGATTTCTACACAGTGAAGTTTTTTGATGGCGTTGTCAAGACTGTAAAGGGAATAAAGATTAAACCCTTCAGAAAGGAGGTGAGCACCCACTCTATCTTTGTGGTGGAAAGACTAACTATAAAGATATAAGCAGTATTTGTAGTGTTTCTGCGTTCTCATAAAGAACTCTGGGCAATTGTGTGTACACTGCCTGACATAAATTTGGGGACCCCTATCATTTAAATGCTTTGTAATAAATAAACATGTTTCTGTGTAAGCAAGATAAGGATGGATCTTTGCACAATCTGCAAAACATCTGCAGGGAACAGCTGACGAAAGTGCTACCTCGGGAATAATGCAATACCACAAACATTTTTAAACACTTCTTGTGATGTCAACACTGTTCTGTACTGAAAGGTTTTCAGAATTTTAATATAATAAAAGGTTGGAAGAGAAAGCTGTTAAATCTTTATTTAGGTAAAAACAAGGTTGATACTTTTATATAGATGATACTTTGACATAAGGCTAAGTGTTTCTTTACTCAGCTTTGTCAAAGTATCATTTATATCAAAGTATACCTAAAATATTAGTAAAGGGCTGTTTTGTTTTTTTTGTTTTTTTTAACCGTCACATGTTTACATTTTTCTCATGTTAGACATTTCAAAGGAAAACATGATGTCCCAAAACTTTTGTTGAGCAGTATGTACAGTTTGTTTATAAATGGATAATAATTCTGCAAATGAGTCCTGAAGTGACGGGTTCGCTTCTGTTTCTTTTTTGCTGTGTAGAGCTCCAACAGCAAGGCGGCTCAACAAAGCCGAAGGCGGGCCGGGCCGCCTGAAAAACACTGTAAAGCTAAAGAAAATGGAACAGGCAAGAGTAACGGCACGCGACATAGCACTTCTGACCACGACGGGGACAGCAGCTCTGAGAAGGAAGAGGACAGCAGGGTGTCGAAGGAAACTCCGGAAAAGCAGCCCAGTCAGCTGCAGAACGGCACAGCAGACAAGATTGAAACGACAGAGCAGGTGAATGGATCTGTCGAACCAGAGGAGAAGCCATTCACTGGAAATGTGACACCTGGAGATGAGGAGAACAGAGAAGAGGAGACGAGGGACGAGAACGGAGTGGCAGAGGACGAGAAAGCAGGAGCACTCCAGAATGGCACTCATGAGAGTAGTGAGGAGAAACAGGAGAAAGAGGAAACGTCAGAGTCTAGTCCCAGCCTGGCAATGAGGACGAGGGCCAAGATGGCCGAAGGTAAGCCCGTCTCAAGCTATAGCCGCACAGACTGTGCTTTGGAAAGTTTTTGATGGTGTAATAACTAAATTAAACATTCTGTTTGTGTTAACAACCGAATGTGGGGCCAAAAAGCATCTCATTTGTTTGACTCTCACCCAAGTTAGGATTTCTGCCAGTGTTTAACAGCCCCTTTCTCTTGGTGCTGTTCGGTTTTTATGTTCAGTTGCTAAAAACAGCCTCAATAAGAGGCCTGGGGATTCTGCAAAAAACAATTTTAATGTAAAAGAAGTTTAACACAGTGAGTCTGGCTCAGATGTTCAATTCAGTTCAGTTTTGTGTATATAGCGCTTTTTGCATCCAAAGTTGTCACAAAGCAGCTTTACAGAGTCCAGGTCTGAGCCCCTAGTGAGCCAAAGGCAACAGAGGCAAGGAAAAACTCCCTATGTTGGAGGAGAATACCTTGGGAGGAACCAAGACTCAGAAGGGGAATCCATCCTCCTCTCGTCGACTCGGGGAGAGAGAAAAGAGTGACCGTATGGAGATAACTGACAAAAGAAGGCCTTGAACAAACTTATGAACAAACTTATTGACAGAATGGCTATCAACAGCTAACAGAGTTGGTACCATTAAGAGTCAGTAGAAGTGCATTGTGTTGGAAGAGTGCATGATTGCAGCAGGCCTGGTTCCCTCCCCGCAGTGCTGACTCATGCTGAATGTTGGCTTGTGTGTCTTTCCAAGGCAAAGAAACGGAAAGACCCAACGTGCCAGAACTGAGGAAGAGACGTGCATCCTCGGGACAGACGCCTCCGTCCAAGAGGAGCAGAGCCAGTTCGAATACAGGTCACAACATGTGCTCTGCTCTGAGTTTTCTTTTCTTTTCTTCATAACTAGTCCTCCTGCGTGCTCATAATCTGTCAATACTGTTACAACCCCCCTTACAGACAGAACCAGTCGAACCCAGATCCTGCCTGCCAAATCAGATTCCGTCCAAAAAACCCCAGAAGAAAAGGATGGCGAGCAGCCAGGTCATCCAGAGACGCCTAGTCCTACAGGACAGTCAGGACCCACTGCTGATACCGGTATTTGTGTTTTTCATCACGTCCCAGAACAACTGTGATTGTTCTGAGATCTGCAGTGAATCTTATTTAATACGTCCAGCACACATATCAACTTCATATTTGTACAAATGATATCTTTTGACTTCACAAAACAAAATAACTTTACAGTAAAAGAATAAACTTTGAGTGTAAGTTAGTGGAACAAAATTGAAGCACTTTTGTTTTACTGTTCATCATGAAAGTTTGTCACAGCATAAACGACAGCAGGTATTTTCCAATGATGTGAAAGGAAAAAAAACCCCAAGGAAAACAACCAAAGTGGAGAAAAGATGCTTTGTTCCAACACTGACGATATGTGCTAAAATTTTATTCAGTTTTGTTAGGGATTCTAGCATGAAACCTCTGTCAGTGCAGGTACTAAAATATATCTCAGAAATATTGACAATATAAATGTCTTTGTATTTTCAATTTAAAAAAAAATGCTATGCCTTGCATAAGTATTAAACCCACTTTTGAGTAATTAGTATTGTTTGTATTAAAAATGACACACCAGACTAGTACTTTGTGGAACAACCTTTCGTCTCAACAACTGAAAGTCTTTTAGGAACATTTCTATCTAACAGTATTGCTCCAGGTTTGTTAGGTTGGTTGGGTGATGTATGTGCACTGCAATTTTCAAATTCTTGATTGGATTGAAAACTGGACTTTGGCTTAGCCGTTGTAAAACTTTCACCTTGTGTTGTTGAAGTACTCCCGTGCTGCTTTTGGTTTTGTGCTTGGTTTCTGTTTTCCAGTGGAAGGTTAAGTTTCTCCCAAGCTGTTTTTAGCTGACTAAAGCTGGCTATCATGCAGTCTCTCTCTTTATTTTGCACCACATATCCATTTTTCCAAGATGCACAGTCACTGCTGAGTAAAAATAAACTTCATAACATGATGCTGCCACCCATGATTTACTGCCCTGATGGTTTTTGTTGAGTGTGCAGCGTTTGGTTTGCTCCACAAAGTGTTTTGAATTTTTGAGCCAAATTCTCCAATTTTGTCTCAGAGGAACACAAAACAGTTTCCCCACATTCAAGCTGAGTCAGTCTGATGCTTTCTGGCAAACTCTAGGTTTGCTTTGTTTTGTCTTTTTTCAGAAGGATATGACAGTGCCACTTATTATCCAGACAAATCTCAGAGCTGTTTTTTTTTTTTTTTTTTAAAGGCATATATGTTTTATTCCAACAGCAATCATATGAACGTGGTGGTGTTAAATATTTTTTTTTCTCCTCTGCAGCAGTAGCAGTTCACCATCGCCAAGTCCACCTTCCAACCACCAATAAGTACAGCAGAGAACCATGTGAGTGCATTCTTACAATGAGCAGGAACAAATATTCAGACATGTTTTTTTTGTTGTCATTTAATAGTTCCAGTCACGTATACACTTCATATTTGCAAACAGTGACTTTTTTCTTTTGAAGTATGTATTCATAAGCATGAACAATTGTCAAACGCAGTTAAAAAGGGGAAATTAGTATTCAGATAGCATGAATTAACACCGTTAGTGCTTGCAAAGCCACTGCTGGCAGTTACAGTTCTGAGAAGTCAATGGTAATTAGCTTTTTGTAGCACTGTGGTTCAGTCTTGGCCCATTTCTCTTGACAAATTTATATTCAAGTCCCTAAGGTTATGAGGGTTACTCTGTTGGGCTCGCAGTTTCAAAATAAATTTTATTTCACACCATTCAGGTCAGGAGATTAGCCAGACCATGCAGTCACCTTCAGCCTTTTTACAAAATAGTCCAGGTATTTTGGTTATATATTTCTCTCTTAGTTATTTTAGTTGGGGTGGTGGTGGCCTAGTGGAAGGATACTTGCCTCTGGACCAAGAGGTCGTGGGTTCGAATCCTACCTCCAGCACCACCACTGGATTCCTGAGCAAGAGCAAGTTGCTCCAGGGAGACTGTCCCCTGTAGTTATGGAGTGTAAGTCGCTTACACTCCATAACTCCTGAAGGCCTGAAAGTTGTATGCCTCTCTTAAATTATTGAAGTTGTAGTGACAGGGATGTTTCAGTTTTTGTCATGACTTTTTCAGTTTGACAATTATTTAATGATGTTATCCCTGAGAACATTTGACATTTTCATTTATTTATTTATTTTAAACCTTCTAATTTTTCCAGCTATTGATATGATCTTTTATGACAGAAGGTGCAATTTGTATGACGCTGTTTTTGTTTAGGAAGCATTCATATTTAGACAATTCTCCGACTGTCCTGAAACTCGACAGTTTCATCAAATTGTAAATCGATTTGCGTAAAAGCATCTGGCAAATAAATGTAAGGATGATAGATAGAAAGACTTGTTTTTACAATTACACATGTGTTTTTAAATGAATTTAAATGAATTTCATTTTTGAAATATCTTTCTTTATGATTTCTAAGGATAGATATCGATAGTGCTGTTACAGATGTCATTGATGCTGCTTGTCAGCACTGATTAATACTTATTAATAATTGATTAAATTATTTCACGAGTTTGCTATATCTATAATGAGGGAGGAGCAATTGGTACAAATGTGTGGTGTTGATGTGCAGAGCATCTCTCTCATCCCTCCCACTGATCCAATCTAGCATCAACCATTTGAAAATGACAACTAGGTTAGATTGCATTCACTTTTCCAAGTGGTTAGGGAGTTGCCCCTGTGATCAGAAGGTTGTGGCTTTGAATCTCAGGATTGCCAGTGGCACCACTGAGGTACCCTTGAGCAAAATACCATCCCCACACTCTGCTCCCTGGGCGCTGCATAACTGGCTGCCCATTGCTTCATTTGGGTGAAAGGGTAAATTGTAGAGGACTAAAGAATTTCCTTCGGGATCAGTAAAAATGCAAGAATACCAAAAAGCAGCACCGTCTGTCTAGGAGCTTATCGATTGTTCGGTATTAATCCATCAGGAACCGGCACTGGTACCTAAAAACTATTACTGTCCTATTTTATCATTGAATAAAACTTTGATTTCTCCTGTGCATACCTTCTATTTTTATCAAGATAATGTAAGTGCACATACACACATTTAACACACACTCTTCTCCCAAAAGTGTACAGGGTCATCAAAAACCAACCACCGCCCATCCTCTCCATCGAGCTGGACCACAACCCTTTCAAGTGCCAGGTCCCCGGCTGCGCCAAGTCCTTCCGCAAGGCCTCTCTCCTGCACTACCACATGAAATACTACCACTCACAGAGTGACCTGAGCCCCACGCGGAGCACCCAGACACGAGCCTCAGACCGGCAGCCACACAACCAGGAAACCCCCCGCAGACGTCGCACCGTTTCAGCATCACTAGGTCAGCATCCTCCCCGGTGATGTGTTCGGTGTCAGTTTAGCTGATAGATACTAGGAAGTGTTTACTAGTTCAAGCTGAATGAATTAGGCAGATTGTCTGGGGGAGAAAAAAGATTACTTTTTTTGGCAAAGATTTCTTCCTGGATGTTTGCCAGTATTTGTCTTTATCAGAATGGATGGTTTTTGTATCATTATTTTGGATCAGTATCATTATTATGGGAGGGATCTGTTGGGTTTATTCTCTTTATTTGGTGCACACAGAAGAGACATTTATTTTTTCTTTACATGTAGCTCGTCTAGTTACTCTTGTTACTCTTCTCTACTAAAGTTACTTGTTGAGGGTTTCCAGACTGCATAATTCCACCTTTCCTAGACATAACCTTTATTGAATCTGGAGCATAAGTGTGTGCTGTATCTGTAAACATTAAAAATGTATTAAAAAAAAAAAAAATCTCCACCACCACAGACACTCCTTCGCCGCTGAGTGACAGTAAGTCTGGCCACACTCCGTCACCCCCTACCGCCAACGGCGTGCATCGTCAGCGCAGCTCCTCCCACTGCGAGAGAAGCAAAGAGAACCTGCACGCCAACCGTTCGCTCCATGATGACAGAGATTGGGTTGCCATGGAAACAGGTACAGGAGAGCTTCGCCCTCGTCATGTCTAGTGCCGGGCGAAGCTTCCAAGCTAACTGCTCACATTCTGGTGGAAAGCGCTTACATATTCATTGCTCTTTTTTTTTTTTTGCTTTGCTTTTTTTGTTTCCCCCCTCGTGTTTCGATGGGGTTCAGAAAGAGAAAAGCGGCGAGAGAAGAGACAAAGGGATTTCCTCTACATTAAGTCAAAGAAAAAGAAGAAGAAGAAAAAGAAGTCCAAGTCGGGTAAGAAGCTGTAGGCCTTGAGAATCCTGCCTGGTACTCAGTCTCTCTGGCACCCTCATGTGCTTTTCTGTCGCACTGACAAGCGCGCGCGCGCACACATCCTCCAGTCTCTGTTGTGTCTAATAATACCTGTCCATATCTCTAGTACAACGCTGATTTACATATATATTGTGTATTAGATATACATGTAAAGTCTTTGATATTAATGTAGTTTAAATGTTAGAAACACATCTGTTTGACAGTTTTATGGCAGATTACATTTGTGCTGTAAACCTGTTTTCTTATGTGGTGCCTCAAGTAACCTTATTCAGGACCACAGCGTGGGATTTTGTGGGTCTTTTATATTAAAGCACACTTGTGATGTGCTTGTAAGTGGATGCTTTTTTTGAGCAGTGACATTAAAACACAGGAACATGCTTTATTCTAGCTTGGATAACTGAATGATGATCTGCATAATATTGATTGCTAACTAACCAGTGTAAGGGTGGTAATATGACAGCATTTATTTTTATGGTGATTCATTTAGTCATATTTATGCTTTTCCGAGCATATTGTGATATTACTTAAAGATCTCTAAGCTCTTCAGAAGAAACCAGGCATATTTCTGAATAGGGTATAATTAGTCATGTTTAATTGCATTTAGTGCAGAAAAGTCTGTGAAAGTCTGAATAAAAGGCATTGTACTCATTGATGTTTCTTTTTAATGTGGTACTACTGGGTTTTTTTTTTTATCCTCTGTTTGAACTTATCAAACCTCAGAAAAAAACTCATTTTCATGTGTGTCGCCTTACTGGGAAAATGTCTTAAAACACTGTGATGTAATTCTGCTGTATCGCCCACTCCTAGCCATTATAAGCTTCTGCTCACAGTCACACCTGTGGATTCTTCCTCGCTAGGAGGCTGCTCTGTGTGCGTGTGCGTGTCCTAACGCTGTCTGGCGTCTGCTCTCCCTTCCTCTGACAGACTCTCACAGCAGTGAGAAGAGCAATGGCTTTAGCTCCTCCCCCTGCCATCTGAAACTGTCGCTCAAATTGCCCCTCTCCCACAAACACTGCTCCTACGCCGCACACTGTCCAGAGCAGGAGCTGGATGACGGTGGGTACCAAACACACAGCTCCTCCTCCAGCCATCTTGTCACTACACTCTTTCACTGCTTACAGTCTAATTTTTTTTCCAATCTTAGCTCTTTTTGTTGTCCTGTGTCCACTTGTGTGTCTAAGTTTTCTCTTTGCTGCCTAAAGCCTTGCTGTTTTTACTGTATTTGTGCGCGTGAGGCCTAACAAGTGCAAAAACACTGTCTCCAACTGAATTCTTGCCTGTTTTCTCTGCTCCTCTGTGCTGCAGGTGAGGACAGTGGCAGTGACTGGTCCACAGAGAGCCCCCTGTGGAGTGAGGAGGAGTCTGAGACGGGGCTGGACTTCAACACAGCTTTCTCTGAGCAGGGCGTGGAGACGGTGGCTCATGACGCAGAAATAGTTCGATGTGTGTGTGAGGTGCAAGAAGAGAATGACTTCATGATCCAGGTGGGCTAATTCTTTCTTTCTTTCCTTTTTTCCTGCCTTATCTACTGTCTGCAGACAATCAGAACCAAAAACCTTTATTGATCCCAGAGGAAATTGCTTGTGTGTTTATTGGCACAGAGACAAGCACGATATAAAATATAAAGTCTAAATAAATCCAATAAAATTATGTAGAAAATACCTCAATTTGAAATACACTATGCGATATACACACAATTACTGGGTGTAAATACTATAGATAAATAACACTGAGTTTCTAATGACACAGATGGTAGTTATAAGTACATTATTGCACATAGTAAAGAGTAGCAGTGTATAAGTTGTATTGACGTAGTGATATTCGCATGGTAAGACTATTGTACATAATGAAATGATTTAGTGCCCGTTTAGAAAACTTCACATGATATACTGCACATGGTAAGACTCTTCCGATTAGTGTTTGTGGTCCTGAGTATTTTCACAATGTGTCAGCCTTCCATTCATGGCACTTCATCCCACACAAAAGATAAATATACCTTGAGAAAGCGCGGCGGTCACAGGCATACACTAGGGATTGAAGTCGAACAATGGAGGTTAAGCAGTTGCATGCAAATGAGGTTGCATGCAAGTGTTATAACTATATAACTGTGATCTGTGTCTGAAACTGTGCTGGATTTGGTCCTTAAATTTGAGGAAATTGGGAAGTTCCTGAATTTGAAATTTAAGAAGGTGTGGGAATGCTTTTATGTGGCATAACCTAATAAATATAATATTGTTGCTGTTGGAAGAAAACCTTGTCAGTTTTAATGTTTTGCACTTTTAAACTGTTATAGCACAGGCAGAATTGACTTGGAATAAAATATTGGTACCTTTAAGTTGCACTGAGTGTTTTTTTTTATTTGTTGTTGTTGTTGTTTTTTTATCTTCTGCTCTAAGATTATTTATTGGAGGTTTTGTTCAGTCATGGATGATATTTTACAATAACAGTAGCCTATAAGCTAACTTAAATGTAGTTGAGTGAAAAGTCAAATTTGCACTTATTCCAGATATAGTTGACGAGTCCAAATTTTCCTCTTAGGAAGCACGGGAGCTACAAGGCTAATGCAGCACTTGAAGTCTATGCATTATCATTATTAAAATTTTTTGTTGTGCTATTAATTGTTATTAATTAATCATGTTTATTTTTATTATGTTTGTGTTTTTTACATTTTTGTATCAATAAGCAATGTTCCTGCGTGTTTGCGTAACTCTCTCCCTGCTCTCTCTAGTGTGATGAGTGTCTGTGCTGGCAGCACGGCACCTGCATGGGCCTGTACGAGGACAGTGTTCCCGACTCCTACAGCTGCTACATCTGCAGGGACCCTCCAGGTGAGCTCCCTCCTAATCACCACTCTCCACACCACCTCAGTGGAGCCTCCTTTTACAGATGCGGCCATGGCATATCCAGGTTATCTTGCAGGCTGGCTGTAGAATAATTTCTTTCCTCTGATGTGGCACTAAATGTGTGTCTGCTCGTGAGCGGACGCTGATAGAAACTGTGCTGAAAGGGTTTGTGCGTGCCTGTGTATTTGTAGCTCAGAGACAAAGTCAGCGCTACTGGTACGATAAGGACTGGCTGAGCAGTGGCCACATGTATGGATTCTCCTTCCTGGAAGAGAACTACTCGCATCAAAACAGTAAGAAAATGGCCACCACACACCAGCTCCTGGGCGACGTCCATCGTGTGTTCGAGGTGCTCAACGGCCTGCAGCTCAAGATGAGCATCCTACAGTAGGTTGAAGCTCCTGTCAGTCACATCCAGTGTCTAGTGTTCCCCACTGATTCACAGTATGTGTGGCTGAAATTGAAGTTTTTCTTGGGATCCCAATTACTCAGGACAAGGACTGTAACAAGGTTCATTCAGCCTAGGAGACTAAGACAGAAGAGTCGGACGACTGCTATCAAAACAAAAAATTCCCTTTTTGTGATATTAGGTGAATATTGGTAAAACAACAATGATTACAAAAACAGCAGTATTTAACACTAGTATAACATTTTGACATCCTGTAACTTAATTTCAGTTTATAGGTGATTTATCAGGCTGTAGTGATCATGAAGTGTTGAAGGAAGTCATTCTGAACTTCAAACATACTAATACTATATAATTTATAATAACTAAAATAATTATTTGTTTAAGTCACGTATGCATTTAAGATCATGCTGTTTTTCCAGATCATGCTTTGTAGCAGGAAATATTAAATATTTCAAAAATGTAAGGTTAGGTTGGTTTAAGTATAAGCAGTATGTTTAATCTCAAGTTTAAATGAGAATACGCTCACTAGCTCCTGTCCAGTGTGTAATGTTTTCGACATAAGTTCAGCTCATGCTGTGGTGTAAAGTGTTCATTACATTTTGGGGAAAAAAAAATTCAGATTTTTTTTTTTCCCCATTTAAGCATGAAATAGTTTTAGGTACTATATTATCAGCAGTACAAAATATTGATGTGTAATTAATATTTTATTTTTAAAATGTATATAATGTTCCTTTATTTTGGTACATACGTCAGCACTGATGATGGTACAAAAAGTGTCCTCATGTTGTGTTCTCATGTTTAGTTAAAGCAACAGTCAGTGTTGTTAAAAAGAATATCCTTCACTGATAGGACACAAGCACACCCAGACTTGAAGTTGTGGCGACAGCCCTGGAGAACCAGTGATGGTGTGCGGAGGAAGTGGGCAAGTGACTCTGGCATGGCCACACCCTCTCCCCCTTCCCCTCATGCAGTGGAGCTGAAAGACAGCAAGCCTGAAGCGCCCACACCGGTGGGGACCCCCTGTTCCTTCCACACATCCTACATCAGCAGCGAGCACTGCTACCAGAAACCGCGCACGTACTACCCAGTGCTGGAGCGGCGGCTGGTGGTGGAGACGCGTGGGGGCTCGGAGCTGGAGCACAGCCTACGCAGCAGCGAGAACCTGCTGGAGCTGGCCGAGCACCGCTACGGCGCCCCCCTCGAGTACGACCAATGCAAACTGCAGCTGGCTGACCGCAGCGCCGCCAGCGCTAAGGTGAGCGTTCACTACACTGAGAGATGGTCAGCTTTATTTAGGGCAGTTCTGCCTGTGGAGACTGAGATCATTACATTACAATCATTTGGCAGATTCTTTTAGCCAAAGCGGCTAACAATATGAGGACACATTCAAGTTTCAGGACAGTGTGAGGACTAGAGGGTACTTCCCCTTATTAAGTACTAAATCTTTATGTAGTGCAAGCGCACTAGGAGAGGAAATGCTCTCTGAACAGATGAGTCTTCAGGAGGTTTTTGAAGATCATCCAACAGAGCTTAACTCCAGCCTTAATTCCCCACACATGATCCAAATAATAATTGTCCTCCGAACGGATTTGGTGAAATGAGATTTGTTAGGTTTAAGTGGACCGAAGGCTCTGTGCTGACCTTTCTGGCGAACGGTTTGTGTTGTCAGGAACTTGAGTGTCGCATGAAGCTGCTGGCAGCCGCTGAAAGAGAGATGAACTGTGTGGTTGAGGTGAAGGAGGAGGAGGAACCTGATCCAGTGACCTGTGATATCAAGCCTGATCCTGATCTCCTTCTGCACCAGCAGTGGCAGCTGAACCTGCTGGAGCACATCGAGGCCGTGCAGGACGAAGTCAGCCACAGGATGGACCTCATAGAGAGGCAGCTGGATGGTAAGTGGTGGATTGGGGGTAAAAGGCAAGCTAATCAGTGAAATGTTATTTTTGGCTATTGTTCATAATGCTTCAGGAGCTTTAATTCAGTTTTATCCACTCTGTGTGAACTTCATGGCCACTGCTAGCCCAAATTTTATCGACCAGCTACCTGCATAAATTGCAATTCTTTGATAATACCTTCTCTTCAGTATAATTGATCCAAATCTTTTCTTTTTTTTTGTAGTTCTGGAGAGTTGGCTGGACTACACAGGAGAGCTGGAGCCTCCGGACCCTCTGGCCCGTCTGCCCCAGCTGAAACACCGCATCAAACAACTACTGACAGACCTGGGAACAGTCCAGCAGATTGCGCTTTGCTCCTCGTCCACATGAGGGTGTTGGAGCACACAGCTCTCCACACACACACACACACACACACACACACACACACACACACATACATACACAGGAGGGTTGGATATAGAAACTTAAACTTGAACAGAACTGAACAGATACTGTACTGGTATTGGTGAGGCACAGCTGGCCAACATGATGTCCTGATTGTGAAGGCGTGTCCCATGCACCAAACCTCTGGAGGAAACTCAGCGTCAAACTGATCAAGCCATGACACAAAAGGCAGAGAAAGATACTTTACTAGGTTAGTTTTGAATGTATTCGAGTGTTGCGGCCCATGTTCGGACGCCAGTTGCTCGTAGCTTAGAATTTCTCGCTGTTTGCCGAAGGATGCATTTTAAAATATGGGGCTAAAGGCATTAAATACAAAAAACTTTTTTTTTTTTTTGTCTGACACATGAAAGCTTGTTTTTGGCACTTACAGTCGTTGGTCATCAGCATATAAAATTCTGTTTCTTTTTTTTTTGGTTGGTTTATTGATCCATTTACTTTGCTGACATTATGCAAGATTACCTTGTTGGGTTGCCTAGCTATTTGGTAAGAGGGGGTGAAATTCTGAGAATGCTGTGACTCCAGACAAAGAGAGTTTGATACAGTGATGATGGGGTTTTGTAGCTGTTCAAAAAAAAAAAAAAAAGACACAGGAAAATGTTAATAAGGAAAATATATTTTAATCTGAAAAGTAATTGCATCTTACTTCTATATTTGTACTAAATAGACAATGTAAATTGCATAATGTGTAATCTTTAATCCATGTTCCAGACCATTTTCTTTGTTGCTTGTTTTCGTTTTTGCTATTACATTGGATCTAAAACTGCAATGTTATTAACTGTGACGGAGTCTGCATTCATTATTAATTGTGATAAGAAATTTATCCTTAAATCCTTTGTGAATACTGTAGTACTGTCGTTCCTTTCGTGTCTGCCTCTGTTTCGACATGATTGCTATTGCTTGTGTTACCTGTGAATGCAAGTCTTTATACTGGTGTATTTAACAAAGCACAAAAGGTTTTCAGATTGACATATTACATATAAAATGTTCCATATATGTTTTTCCCCCCTTTTACCTTTATTACCCTTAAGGCATTTTTTTTTGTAATTTCTTACGCAAATCCAAACAGATTTTTTTTTCTGTACATCTTGTAGGCGCTAGTTGCCTTTTTAATTTATTGTGATTGAGAATTTAAGTTATTGATTCTGCTGTTTTTTGTTCTTTTCTTTCTTTCAAAGACAGTTGCTCTACTTTTTGTTTTGTATTAGTTAGTGTGTGTGTGTGTGTGTGTGTGTGTGTGTGTGTGGGCTGAGTTGTTGGCCAGTCTGATGGTCATGATGAGAGTGTGTGTCTATGTCAGGGGAGCAGATGGCCCCACAGTGTGATATCAGAAAGAGAGAGTGGTCTTTTAATACTTTCTCACTCATGTAATTTTTAATCCCCCCCCGATAGTATTTCACATTTGGAATTTCACTACCTGTGCCTGACATCATTCTTCTGTTTCAGACCAACGTATTCAAGTTTGAACCTCCCCAGTGAAATGTCTGGTTTTTTGTTTTTTTTTCCGAACACGTACTGGTCCGTGAATCATGCAGAAGGGCGGACGTGTTTGGGTTTTTTGTTTGTTTGTTTGTTCTGTTTTTCTTTGGGCAGCCAGTAAATGGCCTCTCCTCTGTACTTTTCGATTTGCTGTGAGTTGTTGCATGTCTGCCCTCTTGCATTAACAGTCGCACAGTAATCCTTCAAGAATTCATTTGGCCCCTTTTTTTTTTCTTCAAATTTAAAGGAAGCCGATTTCATTTTGACTTCTTTTGTGAATATCCTTACATTTCCAATTCTCCAGGGAAACTGGAAAAAAAAATCTTTGTTAAGCATATTAATACATAACCTGAAGTCAAGACAATAAATATGTACTGGTCATACGTTCCGCTTCCGTTAACTTCCTTTTGTTTTGCAGGATTTCAGTGTAATGTCTTACTTTCCGTGTGTTGATGGGATGTAAGTCTAGTTGAGTTTATTATAAGTGCAGGTTTAAAACCGTGCTGCATACGCTGTTACACTGACAAGCACTATAAAGTAGGGCACAGTATGGATATATTATTTTTGCTACATACTGTAGTTTCTGCAGTAGTGAATATTTGAATATGTGATTAAAGATGGACCTGCATTTTTGTGTCACCTCTAAAGCATCACTGATTTCATTTGACTGCTTACAGACAAATTTGTGGGCTTTTTTTTCCCCCTTGGATCTTCTTAGTGTGATGCTGCTGTATCAGTTTTAACCATAATGGTTAGTTAGGGAGTTACACCTGCCATTCAAAGAATGTGGGTTTAAATCCCATGACTGCCAGTGGCACCACTGAGGTTCCCTTGAGTAAGGTACTGTCCCCCACACACTACTTCCTGGGTGCCTCATTGCTGGCTGCCCACTGATTCAGTTGGTAAATGGGTTAATTGCAGAGGACTCAAGAAATTTCCTTCAGGACTGATTTAGTATATAAAATAAAGATTTGAGGTTTTCCTATGTACAAAATGACATAAGGAATCAGATATCAAGCTAACCAACATAATTCTGCTTCTATTTCGGCCAAAAGCAGAACACCTTTTTGGTTACATATATCTTTATAGACTTTACTGTTATAAGAACCTAGTAACACAGTGTTATGTACTGAATTTCTAGTGACTGATGAATTCACTAGAGTCGGTTCTTTTGAACCGAAGTTCAATCGAGTCGAATCTTTGTTCACATCTGTTAAATTCCTAAGGCGTGCAAAGCTTTTAAATTATTAAACGTGATAAAATCACAGAATAAAACCCTTATGAAAAAGATATTTATTAAATCTGCAGAACTCCTGTAAGAAAAGCAAAATTGGGACAATACTGCGTGATATTGCTCAGTTATATTTTAGGCTAAGATGGTATGCATAAAAATAGGTGAAAAATAGCACATTTTAGAAATACAGTATGTAAATAGCTTTTCTAGGTCTTTTCTGTGACCACTTTGAATACACTATATGGACAAAACTATTGGGATGCCTGACTGATAGAGACATCAATGACATTGCATTCAATACAGAGTTCCCCCTTATACGAGCTTCCACTCTTCTTGCAAGTCTTTCCACAATATTTTGTAGTTTCTGTGGGAATTTGTGTCCATTCATTCTGTAGTATTTATGAGGTCAGACACTGATGTTGGATGAGAAGGTCTGGATCACAATCTCCGTTCCAGTTCATCCCAAAGGTGCT
>JBBJLS010000134.1:1573155-1583155 GCA_037577275.1 Bryconaethiops microstoma | reverse complement strand
ATTTTGGATAACGCCATGTTTCCAACTTTGTGGACCCAGTTAGGAGAAGAACCTTTTCTATTCCAGCATGACTGTGTCTCAGTGCACAAAGCAGCTCCATAAAGACGTGGCTGGATGAGTTCAGTGTGGAAGAAATTGACCGGCCCGAACAGAGTCCTGACCTCAACCCCATCCAGCAGCTTTGGGATGAACTGGAACGGAGCCAGACCTTCTCATCCAACATCAGTGTCTGACCTCATAAATGCTCTACAGAATGAACGAGCACAAATTCCCACAGAAACAACAAAATCTTGTGGAAAGCCTCCCAAGAAGAGTGGAAGCTGTTAGAGCTGCAAAGGGGGAGCATCTCCATATTAAAGTCTATGGATTTGAATGCAGTGTCATTAAAGTACCTGTTGTTGTAACAGTCAGGCGTCCAAATACTTTTGTATTGTATATGACCAAATATGGTGAGACCTGACTGGGTTTGCTTGGACCTTTCATCTGAAATATTTGTCAAGCTTGAGTCAGATTCAAATTTCACCTCTTAAAGTCAATCTCCTTTCGTCCATAAATTGTGCTCTGTGTATTTGTTGCTGTTTTATTTAAACAATGCTTATTCATCTCCAATGCTGGGATCCAACTAGGCTCATGAGGCAAAATACGTGAACCCCGTTTGTAATGAAATGGCAGGACTGGGTCAGGCTGGGGAATCATTTTGAGGGTCTACAGTAGAGTTCAGACTGAGTTTTGTTTGGGCTTTGGCCTATATTTGGTTTGAGAGATAATTTTGAGGAATTATAGTCAGTTCAGATTGAACTGAGGGGCTTCAGTCGTATTCAGACTTAATTTTGTTTTAGCTTTTACAATTAAGAATTTTCTCACCCTACAGTTTAAATGAGACAAATCTGGTTTGGACTACAGTTGGATCACACGAAAAGTTTGAAGGGCTACAGTCATGTTCAGACTGAACGTTGGTTGAGTTGGGACTTTATTTTTTGGTGAGACAGAATCCCTACAGTTTAATTGAGATAGATTTTTTTTGGACTGCAGTTGGGTTCAGATGGAATTTTGTTGGGCTACAATCGGGTTTAGACAGAATTTTGAGGTTCTTCAGTCAGATTCAGATTTTGTTATTTGGGCCTCAATCGAGTTGGGACAGGTTTGTTTTTTTTGGCCTACAGTTGTATTGAAACAGAATTTTCTTAAGCTACAGTTTGATTGGAACAGATTTAGACTGCAGTTGGGTTCAGATAGAATTTAGCTGGGTCACAGTAAGGTTTTAACAGAATTTATGGTCTTCAATTGGATTCAGACTGGGTTTTGTTTGGGTCTTGATCGAATTGGGACAGTTTTTCTGGCCTCCAGTTGGGTTGAATTTTTTCAAGCTATGGTGTAATTTGGATGGAATTTTTGGGGTCAAAACAAAATTTTGCCAGGCTACAGGAAACAGATTTTTTTCAAACTACAGTCTGATGGGAATGGACTTTTTGGGGGCTGGAGTTGGGTTCAAATAGAGTTTTGTTGGGCCACAGTGAGGTTGGGACAGATTTGTTTCAGGCGGTACTCTAATTATCTGCCTGAAAAGTCTAATTGAGACAGATTTTGTTTGTGCTACAAGAAGTTTCTGAAAGAATTTCGCGGGTCTACACTAAGGTTTAGACAGAATTTTGCAAAAAATTTTCTTGGCAAAAGTCGATTTAAAACTGATTTTTAATTTTTATTTAAATTTTGGTTTCAGTCAAGTTGGACTACAGTCAGGCTTAGAATTTTGCAGGACTGTGGTCTTAAATACTAAGCGTGGGTCCACATAGACTCAGAAAGGTAATGTTTTTGTCTTGTTTGGACTCATATTAGAGGTCAGCTTAAAACGCTACTTTGCAAGTGATGATTAGTGAGGGTGGAACCAGAACCAATGAGGATATCAAGAGTCAAATTTGGAGCCTCCATGACAGACAGTATGATTTTTAAAATGAGTCTTTACATGATGGATGTAGCCTTTTTGTTTTCTCCATGTTGTCTTGATGCATTTCTGATATAGGAAGTAAAGCCTGTACACTAGGCAAGAGCCCTTCTGCGCCGTTGTGGCCGAGAATGCATTATAGATCCTGTCGTGGCGGGTTTGTTTAAGAGATGTGATCTGTGATGGTACACTCCTCCATCTCCTGCTCCGGCTGACAGCAGCACAGGCCATGTCTAACACAGTAGAATATTAATAGCATCCAGTCCGTTTCTGCACTTTCTTAACCCAGAGAGCAGCTCATGTGGAATGGACACAGTGTTGAAAGAGCCTCCGTGTTGTCTTGCGTGTTGTCTTTCTTTGAACACACTGTCCATTTAGATTATGCAGTATAGCCTGCAGCCAGCTGCGAGAGGGGGCTCCCTGCAGTACATGTTAAACTCATCTCATCTCCTATAGGCGCTACTGTTTTTCTTTTTGTGGTTTATGCTGAATTAATACAGGAAAAAAAACTCTGTTATAATTGATGTAAGGCTGATCTTAAACTTATTTGAACTTCACTGGCATATATGTGTTTATTTATTTATTTGCCAGTTTGTGCTTGTATTTTAAAATAGTGCCAGTATTCCTAAGGCTTCATGGCACTTAAAGCCTTCATGACAACTGATATGAACCTATGTGAGCATTTATAAAGGCTTATTCCAATAAGCGTTTCCATCTTCTGAGGTGAAGCAATTTCAAAAATGAATTGGAATGATCCTTTATGCATTTTTATGTTTATGTTTATTTCAGTTATTATGAAAGTTTAACATTTTGCGAAGTCTTCTTGCCTTCAGTGAGATGTTACGTTAATATTAGATATTTTTATATAATAATAAGAAGAAGAAGAGTAAGATAATATCTTAATGTTTAATAATATTCAGTTGTATTAAAATACCTACATTTTTAAGCAGTTTCCTCCAGGATCAATACAGTTTTCTGATTCTGATATAAATCACTGATTCTGACATAAATTTATTCTTAAGCATGAATGGAATACGGTGCAACGAAGGAGTTAAAAATGATCAGCTATTCAACAGAATCTCCCCCCCACACACAAAGGCAGATTGAGAAGAATGTCATACAGTTAAATGACCACACAAGCTCTCTTATTGTCCTAAATTATCCATATATTTAACACCCTGATTCCAGCTGTTCAAATGCTAATTAAATAGTCCAGCTGCAACCAGTCTCAGCGTGAGCTAATCTCCACTGAATACACACTCGTCCCCATCCGAGAGAGAGATCTGTGGGAGCAAGGGAGAAAATAGGGAGAAAATGAAAGAAGGACAGGATGAATGAGGGAGAGGTAGTGAAAGAGAGAGAGAAGGAAAGAAAGAGAGAGGGGTTCAGCGCAGTTCCTTGCTGAGTTATTCATTTTTCTTCCTGTTTTCCCAGCAGTTTTCTATAGTTTGTTGTGAATTCCTGGTACAGATTCTCGCACGTTTGTCATCCCCCGCTCCTGTACCGCTCTATTCTTCCCTCCGGACACATTCATCGCTCATCCTCACCGTATAAACACCATCTCTCTCGCTCTCTCTCTCTGAGCCCAGCACATCACCTCTCCATGCTCCGAAAGAATTTCATTCTTTTTTAATTAAATATTTTATCGTTTTCTCAATAAATATTATATACGGTGCTCAGTGCAATGATGAAACAAAACATTAAGGCCTGCTTAATATTGTGTAGGTCCCCCTCGTGCCACCAAAACAGCTCCAACCCACCAAGGCATGGACTCCACAAGACCTCAGAAGGTGCTGTGATATCTGGACCAGAAGCAGATCCTTTAAGGCCTGTAAACTGTGAGGTAGTTCATCCAGCATGTCCCACAGAAGCTTGATCAAATTGAGACCTAGAAAATTGGAAGGTTGAGTCAACACCTCAACCTAATGAACTCTTTGTGATGTTCCTCAAACTGTTCCTGAACAGTGTTTGCAGTGTGGAGGAGCTTCATCCTGCTGAAAGAGGACACTGCCATTAGGAAACACTATGAAGGTTCACGTGTACCCGGCCATCCACGTGATGTAGAAGAAAACATAATTATCAGACCAGGCCACCTTCTTCCATTGCTGTATGGTCCAGTTCTGAGGCTCACATTTCCATTGTAGGCATTTTCAACAATGAACAAGGGTCAGCATGTGTCTGCAGCTATGCAGCCCCATAGACAGCAATCTGTGATGCTCAGTGTATTTTGACCTATTCCTCCTGTACCCAGCATTAAAAAAAATGACTTCTCCCATAGTAGCCTTCATTTTTTCAAGTAAATCATTGAGTGGTGTTATTTATCTATTTATCTATACAGCATAGTGTACTTTGTACAGAGTTTTTTTTTCTTTATGTCCCTGTGTGTCTGTGCAGTTGTAACATAAGCAGTTTCCTCCAGAATTCACAAAGTTTTCTGATTCTGATTCTAATTCTGATCGGCTTTGGGAATTGATGAGCCTCGGGTGCCCAGCACTCAGTCGGCAGGTCATGTTTTCTTGCCCCTCTGACCACTGTTGGCAGACTCTCACCACCACTGACTCCTACAGATCAAAAACCAGAGCTCTGCCACAGACTCATGGAGCGGAATCCACTCTGAACTTGGCTGCATCTTGTTTCTAAAAGCTCCAGCTGTCCAGAAGTCAGAGTTGAATGTCCTGGAACTCTTGGCTGGTTTGCGGATTCTTGCAACCTTTCTTTACCCTTCTCGCTGCTCATGTTGTTCCAGGACTGTTACAGCCTTTTCTAGGTCTGGCTGCAATGTACAAGGAAATAGTGGTGCAAGGCCCCAAACGTGGGTTTGCTGTGTATTTATTCGTTTTTGTTCAAAGTGGTTATTGCTTCATTAGTCGACCAGGCTAAAATAATAAACAAAAACACCTCTAACTAAGACCCATGTACATCTAACTAACCCAATCACAAAAGAAAGAGACATACAAGTTCTTACAAAACTTCCTAACTAACCCAAAACCAAGTGAAATATAGTTCAAACAAAGTGCCATCGACTTCCTAATAACCACTACTACAAACGTATTTACAAACAGTGACCTTTTAAACTATTTGTGAGATATAGATACAATGAAATAGTCAGTCACAAAGGGACAAACAAGGTCAGAAACTGGCAGGAGGTCATACACAGTAAATTCAATACACGTAAGAAACAACAATTAAACAAAGTAAAGGCAGTGGTCTGATCAGACTGTAGTTATCTGTCCAGAGTCCAACAGTCAACCAATCCAGAGGAAGAGGCAAGAGAGGGGCTTACACAAAGTGTGATCATCCAATCGTCTGAGGACTAATTGGGTCCAAAAATGCCACAAAATGCAGATATATTCAAGGACCTATCAGGGACCTATTCTAGATCAAACTGACCTGGAGAGATAAATGAATGCTTCATGTTGTATTTTTAAATGCTTTCTTCACAGTGCTAAGTCTGAGACCTGGAAAAAATGCATTGTTTTCAAAGGGGAGCTCCACTTCCTGTGACTGTGAAAGCAGTCACATTATTGTTCTTCAAACATTTTATTTTTCTTCTTATTATTTTTATAGGTAGAATTTTTTCCTCCAGTTTTTGCAATATTGGCATGGTTACAACGTCAAAACATCTGTTAATATCCTGTGCAGTGCATGTGCATTCAGAGTTTTGATTGGTTGATCACGGGCAGAGTATTGATCGCTGAAAATTTAGATTTTTGTGGTTGAATCGCCTTTGTCATGTTTGGGGGGGAAAGAGTGGCGGGGCGAGTCACCTTAAAATTGTGTAGTGGTGAGAGGATCTGTGACATCAAGGCAATTCAGTCTCATGCAGCAAAAGACACAGCAGACTCATAAACAGACTTCAACACACTAAAGCTCAGGCCATTTATAAAAAGAGACCTGTCATTGTTTCTTGTGGTTTAAATAAAAGTAATCAGCTTGAGAATGCAGATACGTACGCTTTTCCGTCAAGTTTTCGGGTGATAGCGTTTTGCCTTTTTCAGCCACCCTTAACCATAAATGACTTGGTAAGAGACAGCAAGTTAAGGTGAATGAAGAGTCAGAGGATTCCATGCTGTGAGCAGAACTTTTTTTGGCCATAAAACCGGTATCTGTGTCTTTAAACACTGGTTTTATAGCAATCACACAGTCACACTTAGCATCTTCTCGCAGAAATGCATCTAGTTTTGAGATGTTTACTGTAGAGAAAGACTGTGGTGAATGGAACCGAGGGTCACAGTGCCTTCAGCACAAATAGAACCATCATATTTACTTTCCAAACCCACCAGCGTACCGAAACGAGTCAGACTTGAGTCTGATTTGTTAGCCTGAAATGTCAAATGAAATTTGCACTTCCATCCCCAGCAAGGAGAGATTGGCAGTGCAGCCTGGTTGGCAGAGCAGCCTAATAGCTAATTAGCTAATTAGATCCTGCACCACTATCTAACCAGCCTGCAAGAGTTTTACACAATAATTTGCACAAATGGAAGCCTCAGAGAAAACCTATTTTTCTGCAGTTCGCAGGAACCCAGCTTCAGAACAAAAGCTTATTGCTAAGGTATTGTTTGGTTATGGGACAGACCGCTTGCTTGAGGGGTTATTTCTGCAAAAAATAAGGACCGTTCAGGATTATAATAATCGTCATCCATAACACACAGTCTGGAAAGGGACGAGGCAGATAAAGCGCCGGATCTTTTAGCTGTTAGGGCTCATATTGTTTCTGGAAAGTTTATATCCTCTGAAATATTTAGGTTTCTTTTGCCCTATCAGCATCGCAGGAGAAGGAGGCTTAGAAATCAATGAAATAGCAGAAATAAAGCAGGCTTAAGGAAGTTATGCAAATCCAGTCAAAAAAGACGGCACACCGCCGCTGTTCTCTCAGATTCAGACGAGTGCTTCCAACCACCTTCACTTATTGTGCTCGGGCAACAAGAAATACTTTATTCGTACACTTTTTTTTAAACAGCTTAATCCAGAATTTAGTTTGCGTCAGGCATTTTTTGTCTCCAGTCAATTGTTCCAAACTTTGGGGGAGAAAAGTTTTTATTATTTTTTTTTTCTTCAAATGAAATATGACTCATTGCAATTTTAATGGGCTGTTTCTACAGATTTTATCGAGCTACAGCTCACACTCAGAACTGAGCCGGGTTCATTTTCCCCGCCGAGTGCTGTCGACATGCCGCGGCCCGTGCGCTCGGGGTGTTTTGGCACGAACGCCGCTGTTTCCTCCCCTTTCTGACTCTCCCTCTCCTGCACCATTCTGCCTGTTATTTGCTTTGTAATAAGCTTAACTGCAACTTGGCTGATTAATCCTTGCCTCCTTCCTAACCTTAACCAGAAATCTGCAGCCACTCGTAATTGGTTCATCCTCAGTAAAATGGGCAGCGAGAGTAAAGCGGCTCTGCTGTGGTCCCTTCGCCCCAGAGACACTCTAATGGCCAAAACTATCATCTCAGCAGCGCTGCCTGTAATGCCTCCCTATACAATACCGGCCACTCGATTGCACAATGCAGAAGAAAGGAAAACTGTGTGTGAATAAAGATCTGCGTCCACCAGAGCCACATAAAGACAACCTGGGTGGAAAAGAAAGCTTTGAACATTGTTTGTTATTCTAGCAGCTTGTCTCTAATTGGCCTGATCCGTTTTGAGGGAATTGATAACTTCAGTGTTGCTTTTCTATCTATCTATCTTTCGATCTGTCAATCTATTTGTCAGACTGTGTGTGTGTGTATGTTTACGTTTACGGCATTTAGCAGATGTTCTTATCAAGAGTAACATACTTCTGTGCTTAAGTCTGTATGTATGTGTGTATGTGTGTATACTATATGTATGTCTGTGTGTGTGTGTTTGTGTGTGTGTTTGTGTGTGTACGTATGTATGTATCTGTGTATCTGTCAATCTGTTGCTCGATTATTAGTACGTCCCTTTATCGATCCATCCCTCCATTCCTTCCTCCATCCCTCCTTCATCCATCCATCCATCCATACATCCATCCTTCCATTCCTTCATCATCCAACGCTCTGTCCATCCATTAATCAATCCATCCATCCATCTGATCCTTCTTCCATCCCTCGATCCATCCATCCATCCATCCATTCCTCATCCATCCGTCAAACCATCCACCTATCTGTCCATCCACCCATCCGTCCATCTGTCCATCTACCCATCCATCCCTCTATCCATCCACCCATCCGTCCATCTGTCCATCCATACATACATCCACCCTTCCATTCCTTCATCATCCAACGCTCTGTCCATCCTTCTATCTATCCACTAATCAATCCATCCATCCATCCATCTAATCCTTCTACCATCCCTCTATCCATCCATTCCTCATCCATCCATCCAATCATCCACCTATCCATCCATCCATCCATCCACCCATCCATCCATCCATCCATCCATCCATCCACTAATCAACCCATCCATCCTTCTATTCCTTCTTCTGTTCCTCCATCCATCCATCCATTCCATCATCATCCAATGCTCCATCCATCCATCCTTCCATTCCTTCATCATCCAATGCTCCATCCATCCATCCATCCATCCATCCATCCATCCATCCATCCATCCATCCATCCATCCATTCATCCATCCTTCCATCCATCCTTCCATCCTGTCATTATCCAATGCTCCATCCATACATCCATGTGTGCTTGATTTCCAGCCTGATTTTCTCTTATAGGTTAGAAACCTGTACTAAAGAACACTCCAGAGCTCTGTGTTTCTACTAGTTACCATTTTACGAGTGCTATTTGTGTGTTTATTGTTATTGTTATTATTATTATTATTATTATTATTATTATTATTATTATTATTGATGCCGATCTCCTCCTATGTGAGCCTCTTGGCTGCCGGGGTGCCCCTGAGAGTGCGGAGGGAGGCTGGTGTGTTCTGCTGTGCTGGAGATTACTGTGGCCTTTGCACTGTGTTGATTCAGCACATTGGTTCCCCCTGCGGAGCGGCGTTTGAGCCCCCTCTCGGCCACTGTTATCAGATTTGTGGTACCAGTGGCCTCTTGCACTCTATAGCACTGCTTCATCTGGGCGTAATTTCTCAACGTCAGACTTTCTGCACTGTTGAACCTCTCTGCTCCGTTTCACTCTCGACTCTTTAACTGAGCAATTGCAGACGTGCCGATGGACTCTATCGGCCTTTATAGTGCCTGGCAAGACAATAACTGGTCTCAGTGATGGAGCCCACAGCATCAGCACACAGAGCATCGATGGAAGCTCCAATACAGAATTACTTATTCCAAATGAGGGGCTCTTAGTCACAAACCGGGGGAAATTCCATACTAAAAGGCCCACGTGTCACATTTTTCATGTATTGTATTTCTTGCCCTGAGGCCCTTGATACTTGTTTTTTGTATCAAGAACATCATTCATTTTTACATGAGCATTTTAGAACCTCCACAACACACTTATCAAAGCCTGTATTTTGTGTATTTCTCACTTTGTACACAGGGCTGCGGCAGGAAAACGTTTTCACAAAGGAAACACAGAAACGTCTAAAGTGTCTTTGTTTGTTGTGGCGTTAACATTACTCTTTACTTTAAAGGTGCTTTGACTTAGATTAGATTGAATGAGATTTTTGCCAGTATTCTGTACAACTTGTTCAACTTAGCAACAGTTGCTATGTAAAATTGCTTTTGAGATTGAAAAAAAATTAGCCTTGCACTTGTTTGTTTACTTAATCAGTGTAAATAATGGTCAAACGTTTAGGAGAGAGAGAGAGAAAGGGAGGAAGGCTGAGAAAACGAAAAAAGAGAAATAGGAGGAAGAAAGAGGGAACAGACACAGAGAGGGGAAAAGAAGAGAGATAGTGAGAAGAGAGAGAGAGAGAAAGAGAACGTGAGAGGGAACGAAAGAGAAGGAAACAGGGAGAGAGACAGAGAGAGAGAAAGAGAGAGAGATAGAAAGAGAGAGAGACAGAAAGAGAGAGAGAGAGAGAGAGAGAGATAGAAAGAGAGAGAGAGAGAGCAAGAAAGAGGAAGGGAGAGGGAGATAGAGAGGGAGGTAGAGCAAGAGCGAGAGTGGGCGAGAGGGTGAGCGAGACAAAGAG
>JBBJLS010000134.1:1515006-1528831 GCA_037577275.1 Bryconaethiops microstoma | reverse complement strand
CTCTCTGTCTCTCTCTCTCTGTCTTGCTCTGTCTTTCTCTCTCTCTCTCTCTCTCTCTCTCGCTCTCTCCGTCTCTCTCTCTCTCTCTCTCTCGCTCTCTCTCTCTCTCTCTCTCTCTGTCTGTCTGTCTGTCTTTCTCTCTTTCTCTCTCCCTGTCTCTGTCTGTCTGTCTCTCTCTCGCTCTCTCTCTCTCGGAACAGTGACGTCATGAAGATGCTCAAAGCCCCAGTTACACTCCGGGTCCGCTGAATGTGCTGTGTCAAAGGAATAGTACTCAATGTAACATGGTCAAAAGTTTGTAGACACCTACTCATTCACACATTTAAAAAAAAAGAGAAGTATTAATAGGACGTTTGTCTTCTCTTCACTGCTGTAACTATTTTTTTGGGAAGGCTTTTCATTACATGTTTGACCATTGCTGTGGGGATTTGACTGCATTCAGGCACAGGAGTATTAGTGAGGTCAGGTGCTGATGTTGGATAATCAGTTCTATATCACAAACATCACTTCAACTCATCCCAAAGGTACTGGGCTCCTGTCCGGCTGCTCAGGCTCCTGTCCGGCTGCTGGAGAGTGTACTGTGTTTTTCTGTAGAGATTGTGCAAGCCGTGTGTATGCAATTAAACACCTGTGTCAACAACGGGTGCACATTAAAATAGCCAATTTACCAATTACAATATTTTTAAACATACAGTATACCACTATGTGTAGTGTGTTAAAAGTATACCTGCGATATACTGTCCATTTACAGCCTGCTTTTATGTTGTAATGTTTTAATTGGATATGAAATCCTCCGTTAAATCCATATAATCTCAAAGCAGTATCGGCCTAACCTATGCTATACTTGAGAAATGTGCAATAGGCCTAATGATCCTCGGTTCCATTAAGTCTATTAGGGTTGTAGCTTACTCAGTGAACTGGCACAGTAGTTGCGGGATAAGCTCTTTAACATCCAGCAGACGTAAATCCTGCTAAACGTTACTGTGTGACTTACTGATCCGCCACGGACCTGTACAAAAGGCGAGCGGTGGACCCGGATTAAACGTCTCACACTGACCCGGCGCAAGCAAGGCCGTGTCCCTGCCCTGGCCTGGGTATGGTTACTCAGAGCTAACATTTTAGAGAAACACATTTTGTTTTACACATTTAGGGGAACCTGTCCAGTTAACCCTTAGAAGACTAGAGCTATCAATTTTGCCGTGCTGTTCAAATGTTTTTGAACCACACTTGCATACTGAATTGTACAGTGAGGTGCACAACGAATTACAGTACACTGAATTTACATAATGTATTAACAGGTGGATGCTCCACTAGTAGTTTGGATTAGGGATTACCTCACTAATCAACCACAGCAGGGCTCCAGACAAAAACCCTAAAAAAACCCCAAGGAGCCATTGCCTCCCGAACACAAAATATTCAGAAGCCAAATTATTCTTTTAGGAGCCATAATCTCTGTCAAAAAATATTTTCATGGCACATTTTGTCTCCGGTCTTACTCCATGTAAAGATCGTTAAAACAAAACAAGAAATCACAACACGGACTAAATTGTTGCCAAAGTAAAACACAGTGTTTGTCGTGTCAGCGTTGTAGTTTTGTATGTGGGACTCTTATTCTGAAATTATATCAAGGTGTCTTAGTGGTAGTCACAGCTGGTGTTTAGTCTAAGTGATTGTGTTAGATGGTTTATGTCCGAGTATATTTTGTATCTGAGTATGTTTTTGTAAGTTCCAAGGTTTGTGTATTCAGTGCTGGTCAACCCTCACACATTCCCTCACACTACCTGGTCCTCATGTCTCCTCTGTTTTATATAGTTTATGTTTTAGGCCCTCGTGCCTTTTTGTGTTCCGTGTAGAGTGTTTTTGTAATAAAATCCATCAAAGGGAACCTTGCAATTGCGCCTCGCCTCACTCCCTGAACATGCCTCGACGTAACAGTGTTTCTCATGTAGTTAATATTTATTTTTCTTATAATTTAGAACGCGCTCTGGCAGTGTGAACCGTTTCAAACGAGACTCAATCTGTCAACACTGCTCTCAATAGACGTGTCGGTCGCGAACATGTCGGTTCTTTGACAGAATTGGTAAGACGAAGAGCCGTTTGGGAGCTAAAAGAGCCGAATCTTCTTGGTGAGCTGATCCAAATGATCCGACTCAATAAAAAGAGCCGAAACTAACATCGCTAGCTCTCAATAGAGCCTCACTGCAATCACGTGACAGTGTGATAGGAACAGGTTGATCATTTCTGCATGTGAGTTTTCGTGTATTTTCAGTTATTTTAATTTCTCTTGGTTGTGAGAGACGATTGCCATTGGCGACTTTAGTCATCATCTGGAGCCCTGCACAACATTTCTGGCTTCTGTCACCCTCCCTCACTCTCTACACGTTTGACTCCAGGTACAGGTCTCAGTCATGTCACCTGCAGAGATTCTCTGATGACTCTGCCATTGTGGCCTGTATCAGGAACAGGTGGGAGGATGAATACAAGAATGTGGTGGACAGCTTTGTTGAGTGCTGAACCATTTACAGCTCAACATCACGAAGACAAAGGAACTGGTTGTGCACTTTAGGAAGCAGGCTCCTCCTCCCACCCCTCAATATCAGAGGGACCGATGTTGAGGTGGTTGAGATCTGCCGGTACCTGGGGATATACATTGGACTGGTCCGGGAACACGACATTGTTTGGGAGAAAGGGCAGAGCTTTTACCTACCGAGGAGACTCCGGTCTTTCAATGTTCATAAGACAAAGCTGACCATGTTCTATCACTCTGGTGGAGAGTGTGGTGTTTTTTGCAGCTGTGTGCTGGGGCAGTGGGGTGAAGGCAGCTGACGCCAACAGGCTGAACAAGCTGATCAGAAAGGCTGTTTCTGTCCTGCGTGTCAAACTGGAGACCCTGGTGGAGGTGTCTGAGAAGAGAATGCTGAAGAAGCTTCTCTGCATCCTTGACAATCCACCCCACACACACCTCCTAGGGCAACTGGTAGCCTAGTCGTTCGCCCTGCGATCAGAAAGGCGTAGGTTCCATTCCCAAGACTGCTAAGCACCTCTGAGGTACCCTGAGCAAGTTACTGTCCTCACACACTGCTTCCGGGCACCGTGTTCCTGGCTGCCCTCTGCTTCGCTTGGTAAATGGGTTAAATACAGAGGAAGAATTTCATGCTGTTCACATTGTGTGCTGTGGTGTGTTCATGTATGACAGAATAGTCACTTTCACTTAATAGGCCATCAGAACACACAGCAAAAATAACTCCTCCGTGTTCTGGAGGGGAATTTTTTACATTTCTATCTCATTCTGTTCTGAATCGGATTTGTATAATATAACTCCACTGTTTTAATCTGTAAACTGACTGAATTTTGCTGAATGTTAATCTCATTACTTTATCATTTGCTGCTACTTCATTGCATTTGTTTTTTTATTGCATTAACATTAAGTCACTTCTATTATTCATCGTTTTGCACTACTGATCTGCTGGTACAGCACACTAAATCTTATCTTATCAGTCTTAAGGTTGCCCTGTTTAAAGGTCAAAAATATATTTTTTTCTTTTTGAAAAAAAAAGAGACCGTATCCACAAGAAAAAGTTTTCATCCAATTTAAATGATAATAAAGTCTCATTTTCTAGTTATGTGCAATAGTGTGGTGTCAGATGAAAGTTTATAATTTATGCTTTTGACTGCTTTTCTCTGCCTGTTTCAATGAGCTTCAATGATGCTGAGAAACAGCATCAAACTGCAACGTTCTTTTGTAATCACTGGTAATAACTGTTATATTTACTTGGTAGCATGTACTTATGTGCAATTTGTACTTTTCTGAGTATTTTCAAATGTTTGTTAAAGTTGATGACAGTGCCTGGACTGAATTGTTGCGCTTAGCCGTGGCAGCGGGATAAAAGTCTCTCACTTTCTAGCGTTAGCCTTTATTCTGTTCAAAGGATCCCAGTGTGAAGAAAAGCAGCAAGCAAACATCAGTTCTGCTGATAGTTGCTTGAGGTACTGCCATGAAACTGGAGGTACTTCAGGACTTGATTTACTTGAGACTTTTTACTCCTTACAACATGTTTTTTTTTTTTACAAAGCCCCATTGGTGACATATCCCTTAATAAAAATAATGTGTGGTGACAACTTACCAAGGCATGAGGGGGGGGATCCTACAGCATGGCCAGTGTTTAGTAAGATGTGGGACTTAAGTAATGATAACTGAGTGTCGGCTACTGCTTAGTTCATTTTCAATAACTGTTTATCCTTACTAGGGGTCCCAGGGTCTACAGATGTGAGGCCACCGCAGGGCGCACACACACACCATTCACTCACACCTATGGTTAACCTATGTTTTCGGACTGTGGGAGAAACCGGAGGAAACCCACGCCACCACAAGGAGAACATGTAAACTCCACACACACACACACACACACACACGCACACACACACACACACACACACAGCCAGGACCCGGATTCAAACCCTCAGCTCTGTAGTTGTGAGGCAACAGTGCAACCCATGGCACCACAATGGGGCCCATGTTTATTATTATTGTTGTTGTTTTTGTTGTTGTTACATTTCCACAAGCTGTGGTCACCATTTATCTCACTCCTACATCTTTCTATTTCGATGTCTATGTGTTTATGCCTTACTAAATTATGTCTCATTTTCATGCCTTACTGAGGCCTACTTCCCCTACACCTGGAACGGAGATTGTGAGCCAGACCTTCTTATCCAACATCAGTGTTTGACCTCATAAATGCTACAGAATGAATGGACACAAATTCCCACAGAAACTCCAAAATCTTCTCTTCCAAGAAGAGTGGAAGCCGTTATAGCTGCAAACGGGCACCAACTCCATATTAAAGTCTATGGATTTGAAAGTGCTATCATTAAAGTCACTGTTGGTTTAACGGTCACTACTTTTGTCCATATAGAGTACAGTTAAAGAGTAACAAGGGGTAAGCAGCCGCATTGAATTACAGTGGATATCATGAGCCATGCCAAACTTTAAGACTATGTTTTCCCCATCCTCATATCAGCTCTACAAGTAGCTTATATATGCATCTCCATGCAGAACAACATTCTGACTCAAACTGCAAGTGAAATGTCTCAGCAACGTTTATCACAACCTCACATTCTGAACATTTGGTTTGACACAGTAAGTAGCAGTTATAGCTACCTAGCTTTTAGTGATGGCAGTACGCAAGGCGCTGGCAGAAGACTGCTCACGGCAGTGTGGCACGCTCAGTGTAAGCCACTCGCCATTAGTTTCTGTGTCAGTAGCGTGTGCAGCCCGTCAGCTGTCGTGTCCTCTCTGCGTTGTTTGTACATTCAGTTCGGGTGGTCAGGAGGATGGCCTTGCCAACCCTCAAGCAGAGAGGGAGTGATTCATGACAACCACCCTACCTCCCTATAAACAGGGGTTGACATAAGTGGTACACAAAATGCGCACCAGTTTTCAGCCTTCACAGCGCAAATGCGTACCTAATTTGTGGCGCCGAGACCCAGACCTCTGCGCGTGCACCCCAGCTCCCCTCCAGCCACCCCCCCAACCACAGCCGAGACACAGATAACATTTGTTATTTTGGTACGTACCAGTTAATTCATGTAGGTACTCATTTGAGTACTACAGCAAAAAAATTATGCCAACCCCTGCCTATAAAGGTTTACGCTGTACCACTGAAAATCCATTTTCTACCCCGCACTCCGTCCCACACTCAGGGTCAGGGAGGCTGGAGCATACCCCAGCTGCTATGGGTGAAGGCAGGGTACACCATGGACAGTCACCAGCACATCACAGGGCCACATACAGAGACAGACAACCATTCACACCTAGGGGCAATTTAGTGGGTTCAATCGACCTCTCTCCAATACACACGTTTTTGGTGGTTGGAGGAAACCAGAGCTCCCGGAGGAAACCCACGCAGTCACAGGGAGAACATGCAAACTCCACACAGAAAGACCAGGAGTTCAACCCAGGGGTCCAACCGAGGGGTCCAACCCAAGGGTCCAACCCAGGAGTTCAACCCAGGACCTTCTTGCTGTGCGGCAGCAGCGCTAACCCCTGCGCCACCATGCCATTGAAAAGCTTAAACACAGCAGTGGAAGTTACAGTTATTTTATTTTGTTATGCTATTTTATGTTATTATATTATTTTTTGTTATTTTTGGTTGCACTATTGTTATTGCCTTTTGGAAAAAAAAAGTCTCGTTCGCCTTATCCTTATTCTTCTTGTTGCTCTGAGCATTCTCATGACGGGATATATAAAGTTCTTCCTTATCTTATCTTATCTTAAAACAGCTAAAAGGTACACTACACAGAAGAAATGTGTGAATATCTCTACTTCTCTTTGCTACTTTAACTGTCCTATAGACAGTCTATCAAAGTAATGATGAATTAAGGGCTTCATAGCGCCATTTAATGTTATTTGAAGACTCTCTAGCTATATTAGATTCAAAACAGGGTCTGGATCCTTACCTTTTTGAATGACACCTGAGGTGTACATGTTAATAAATGATGAATGAGAGCTATCGAGAAAATACTTGAATGAAATTGTTTCTAAAGAGCCTCTTTCAGTACATTGAATCTAATACATAAACAACCTCTTCACTTTTAAGTGAGGACTCGAGTGCTGTAATGTGCATATCTGGATGAAACCCCCTTCAAAGAGGCTCTTTCAGTGGAGACAATACAGAGACTGCCTCTTTATGTTCGTAAATTACATATGTGATGTAAGTGGTACTATATGATTAACTGACAACTACAGTGTGTGTTTTGCATGCAATTCTCCATGAAACAAACCTGTTTTTGTAAAAGGATTAAAGAAAAAGGATCATCGCACCTGTAAATAACCAATACTTTCAATAAAATTTTAAATACTTTGATGAAAACCTGAATGAAACGTGCTCTTGCAGTAATGTTTACATGACAGTGCGTATGAGCCGTGTCTAACTTGGCTCACAAAATTGTTAAATTATTCACATTAGTTGAGCCGTATCGATAAATGTCAGCAATTCCAGATGTATGACATTACCATGGTACCTGACGGTGCTGCGCAGGATATTTTAACCGCCTGAGGCAAAACAGAATTTTGCCGTCCCAGCTTTAGTCCAATTTTTTTATTGACGGGAGAGGAGAGATGAGATTTTGTTGAGTAGGGGAGGGAGGTGGGGTGTGTATGATATTACTTACTAGGGGAGATCAATAGCCTACCAAAGTGATTGAGTAGTGTCTACTTTGAAAAACGTGGTACTGTGATTCTGCATCACAAATCCAGCAGCGATTTTCAACACTCTGAGCCAATGGTGTTGAGCATTGTCAAATTTACAGGCAGCAAGTGGCAGCACTCTGATTCAATGGCACTGGGCATTGTTAGGTTGACAGCACTGCAGCCCATTGGCACTGGGAGGCAAAAGAAGAACCATTCATACACTATATGGACAAAAGGATTGTGACACACCTCTTAATTATTGAGTTAAGGTGGTACCTTACTTCCAGTGAAGGAGAATGCTTCCAACTTTGTGGACACAGTTTGGGGAAGAACCTTTTCCATTCCAACATGACTGGCCCAGTGCACTAGGTTTTTTTGTCTAACACCTGTGCCTCACCTCATAAATTCTCCACATAATGAATGGCCTCAAATTCCCGCAGAAACTCCAAAATCTTGTGGAAAGCAGTTACAGCTGCAAAGGGGGACCAACTCCATATTAAAGTTTATTTATTTGAATGCAATGTCATTAAAGTCCCTATTGGTGTAATGGTCAGGCGTCCCAATACTTTTGTCCAAATAATGTACTTTCGGAGAGGGGGGCGAAAATGTTGCCGTCCTTCCTAAAGCTCCACCCGAGGCAACTGCCTGGTTTGCCTATGTGGACGCCTTGGTCCTGGTACCTGGTTTTGGTCCATTTGGTTTGTTCTGTTCTTCAAAATCACACCAAAGTGAACCTGTTCCAGTAACGTAAAGGTAAACAGACAGTTATCAGATTTCCATAAAAATAGCTTCGTTGTGGAACAGCCCCTCCTCTGTCCAACCTATTGTCCTATAAATTACCCACCGGCCCAATTCCTCTGTGTACCTCAGATCTATACAAGCAGAGGTGATCTTAAAACATACAGAGTATAAGAGCTGAATCTGACGGATCGTGAACCAGAGTTAAGTGCAGGACACCTATGGCAGGGTCATCAGGGGGGAAGGAAAATATGACAACATTTTAGGTGTCATGTATGTGGAAATTCAGAGATTTCTACAAAATTCTGCATTTTGCAACATTTTTAGCATGACCGATGAAATGCATGAAGTAAGCTTCAAGTAATTGTTACTCAAAGAAAATTGCATTTTCCTTGCCTTATGATATAGATTCTGAGGGGTGATTGAAAGGACCTTATTCCAGGCATTTAAGACCAAATCACAGTGAGCATTTGGGGCTTTTGTGTTTTACTATCCAAACATGGCTGCTGGTTGAAGGACATTGTCTGTGCAGTTCACTGGAGGTCTTTTATAATGACACAGGCAGTACCAAACACTATTCAGACACTGAATATTCAGAATATTCAAACACTATTCAGATCAGTTCTGCAGTACCAAACACTATTCAGACACTCGGAATAAAAGAGTTGAAATCTATGGGCAAGATAATGTGCCTGTAGCTAAGAAACTATGTTTCTGTGATTGTTAGCATACTGAAAAGAGCTAAAATGGATTGTTTGCAGTTTTGTCGACTTTGTTAATGGGTAAAAAAAAAAAAAAACACAGCCCATTAGCTTCCCGTCGTGGCCACTGGAGACATGCCATTGCTGTAAATGACTCAAATAGCTCCAGTGAGCCTAATGATTGAAATGGGTTTCTGGGATGAATGACCATGGATGTCATAAAAAGTCAATTTGATCCACAAAACGCCGACTGAATGCCATACATTTAATCACTAAGTATACGATTTGACACAAATTGTATTTCTGATGACCTTTTCCAGCTGCCGTGCACCTTATACTCTTTGTGTGAGTGAGAGTGCGGGCGAGAGAGAGAGAGCGAGAGAGTCAGAGAGAGTAAAATGAAAGAGGTCTTAAAAGACAGAATTGAGTTCACGCGAGATTGAGTTCACACAGCGGGAGAGAGAGATAGAGGAAGAACGACAGAGCGGGGAGAGCTGTTGGAGATGAAAATAGAAAGAGAGGTGTAGGGAAGAATGTGAGCTCAGTGATGAATTAATGGGCCATTAGTGGAACGGGGGGGAAGTTTTTATCAAGTGAAGGAGATTAACTTCAGAAAGGCATGGACACCCCTGTCAGCAGTTCGCCTGCATCCAGACCCATATCTTAATGAAAGTGGTCTCTCAGCTCTCCGTGCCAACCAAACACACACACACACACACACACACACACACACACTTTTGGATCCTCAATGCCATTCTCAGTAAGCTCACTCAGCTTATTGAACGGTGTTTATTGATGTCTTATTTATTTCTTCTCCCCATTCACTGACTTTTTTATTTTTAATGCATTTACTGTGATTACTGAAGCAGAAGTTGGGCGACATGCCCAGGGCAGCCTTAGCTACTCCCTCACTGTCTTATTCAGCACTAAAGAATCTTCACCTCTTATTTAAAAGGCTTATCAATTCCCCATGGCAACAAAGTCTAACCTATCTGGTCTGAATCAACAGAAGTGCTACTCTGACCAAAATTGTATTTATTTATTTGTTGTAGCTCAAGACCGGACAGAACTGTCGGAAGCACCTAAACATTTGCCAGAAAAAAAGAGTCAGAACTGGGCCTTTGTGCACTGGAAGAAAGTTGCATGGGCTAATGAGTCTAAGACACTTCCCTGGATAATTCACTTAAGCAAGACGTGGTGTTGGTGGCCTAGTGGATAGGATGTATGCCTTTAGACCAAGAGGTCGTGGGTTTGAATCCTACCTTCAGCAAACTATGACTGGGTCCCTGAGCAAGACCCTTAGCCCCAAGTTGTTCTAGAGAGACTGAGAATAGAAGTGGCTTTGGATAAAAGCATCTGCTGAATACCATAAATGTAAATGTAAGATAATGCGTTCAGCCACACTGTGCACATCAGGAATGACTTGAGTAGCATGAGTTCAAAGTGTTGCCCTGGTCTCCAAATCTCAATCAGGCATCTGTGGGATATGCTAGAACAAGAAGTCTGATCCACTTTGCAATTTGAAGGATCTGCTGCTTACATCTTAGTCCCTACAGGGCACCCTCAGAAATCTTGTAGGGTTGCTTGTTCTGAACAGAGCAAGAGCAAAACTATATAAAGAACTGACAAAAGTATGTCTTAGAAAAACAGTAGTGGTGGCTGTTTCAAAGCTTGATTTTTTTGAGGTAACAGCGTATATAGACATTCCACTTATACTGTACAATTCTATATATATATATAAAAAACCATATAGGTTATACTAATGTGAAAGTACAAATATTGTGTAATATACCCACATAAAAAAAACTTGTTTTATTTCATTGATTTTGTAATGTGGGGTGGCATGGTGGTGCAGTGGATAGCACTGTCTACCTGGTACTCCAGTTTCCCCCCATAGTCCAAAGACATGCATATCAGTGTAAACGAGTGTGTTTGTCTGTGTGTCTGCCCTGTGATGGACCAGCAACCTAATCAGGGTATATTTCTGCCGCTGAGTTAAGCTTGCAGTAAACCCATGTTCCAATAGTTTGATATTTTGATCTTCAATCATAAAAGCCTGTGTTGGAGAAGTGGTTTACTTTGGCCCTTTCTGTGCAAGTAAAGCTGGAGAAAGTAGAGTTATTTAGTTCATTGCATGCTGTTGTGTGTGAATGAAGTGAGTGTTAGTTATCAACTGTCATTATGGTATGTATGATCCTTGTTAGTTGAGTACTCAAGTTAATATTGCTTTTACTGACATGGTTTCATTTGTGGTTTTAGATGTGTTTATGAACATGCTGCTATTTGCTTTTCATTTTATAGCTGCAGAATCTCATACATGCAGTACCCTCATATGGAAGCTGTTTCCTTTGAGATTAGATGTCTTCATCTGCTCTGACCAGAACTTAAGAGGGAGCCAGTACTACAGAAACTAGTACTGTAGTACAGTACTACAGAAACATACCTGATTATATTTATGAGATCAGGATTATTCATTTTTTTATAAGAACATTAACAGAAATACGTGTTACACATCTGGTGTGTTTCATCGTATCAGTAACGTGTTTTGATATATTAATTATTTTTACAAGGTTAAATGTCATACATATTCATTGGGAGGGTGTGGTGTAAGGAGCAAGGGGGTTACCCAGCAGGAAGTCTATGGTCAGAGGGACTAGAAATCTTGAGAATGCCCGTTTCAGGGACCAAACCAACAAAGAAAAATGTTTGCCAAAAAAAATTGTTTGTATGTCGTTGTGGGCAGCGGTTTGCTAACCGTCTATTTCAGTGCATAAACTCATCATCATCATCATCATCAAAAAAAAAAAAAAGCTTGATGGATGCCTGGGATGCCTGATGGTTTAGCTTTACTGCTGTTGTTTTCTTCTTCATCGGAATAAATGTTGTGCTTGCCATGACTAATGCTTTATATGGAAGAGTTGCCCTCATGGTTGGGTTTATGCTGACCTGTGTTCATCATCTTGCTCTTGTTTTGTTTCGTACCATCATATGTCACTGGAATATGTAGATTAATGACTGCACTGTGGCCATAACCACCTATCATATCATAGCTTATTTGGAAAATTTATTGTCTGGCAACTTATTGTTATTGTTTTTATCCGACCAGTGCAGGTCAACAGAAAACCTGGATCAAATGGACAAAAAGATGTTAAGAATATTAACCATGACAACCAATAAATATGGGTCTGGATTTAATCTCTGTATTAAAGACAGTTAACATTTTTGTTTAAATTGATGACAAATAATTACATTTTAGATTAGGTTATTAAACTTAGTCAAAATATTGCATTGTTGTTATTCCCCCTCTGAATAAGTAAGTGCAAGTGAGTAAGTGTAAAGTGACCATATTGTCATGCATGAACACACCACAGCACAATGTGTGAAGAGCATACAATTCTCTGCATTTAACCCATTCACCAAGTGAAGCAGCAGGCAGCCAAGAACACAGTGCCTGGAGCTGTGGGGGGGACGGTATCTTGCTCAAGGGAACCTCAGAGGTGCCACTAGCAGTTATGGGATTCAAACCCACGACCTTCTGATCGCAGGGCGAACCCCCTAACCACTAGGCCTCCAGCTGTCAGCTAAATATGTATAATCAAGTCATTAGTATAGTCAGGTCATGAATATTAAATCATGGAATGAGATTTTTTGTTCACTTGAGACAATAGCAAGTATGACATCAATTTCTCAACGTAGCCCTCCAACAAACTGCATGGTATGTTAATGAGACCAGCTAAGCGTTTGAACTGGTCTTCATCAGATCAAAGGCAATGGCTGAGTTTAAAACATACATGTAGCACTGAGAATTAATTATGATAAAACTAGGTTAGCTATATAAAGTTTTGTAATTCTCAGGACATTATAGGGATGTTAGTGAAAGGATCAAGTGTGCATCAAGACCTATTGATGGACACATCGTCAGGCCTGGCAGGCCTGGGTACGATTACGGTTGGCGGCCACTAGAGGCCGTCCTTTGCTGTGTTTTGTTTTGTTGTGGGATTTTGGGACTTTTATTGTGAATGCCTGAGAGTTATCGGAAATGGAAGTCTGCCTACGCACTTGTCCTCATCGGGGAGATAGGGGGAACCATGACACGCATAAATCTGAGTTTGGATTCAGTTAAATACAAAAACTTGAAAACATGATTAGTTATTTTTACAAAAATCAGAAATTGAGTCCATTGTCCTCACAAAGTTTCTGTAGAAGTTTTGAGGGAAAATTTGGAGTGTAGAATTTGTCCAGTTGCTGCTGATCACTTTTACAAAGGCTGCAGAAATGCCTTTTGCAAGCTTGATTTTGATGGCTTGTTACAATAATCTAAGCTAAACTTCAGCTAAGTTCCTGAAACTTACGATCCTGTAGCTTCTTTCTCTTCTCTTACAGACAAAAGGATTCCTCTCTCTAGAGGGCATCCTCCTTGGAGGCAGCTGCAGGAACAAACTCCATCCTATCTTTGATGGTGTGCATTCATTGTGCTTTTCTGGTGGTGATGCCACCTGTTGGATGACATGTGTACATATGTTATGGTGCTGCACAGCCGTAATGTAACCTGCTGTGATACTATACAAAAAGGTAGTCAGGAAAGGTGCCACCAAATTTTTTGTGCATGGTGGCGCATTAACATGCAGCAGCCACCCTGGGTCCAAAATTGTGTAACAAAGTTTTGGTTGTAGGCTGACTTTCACATCAATTTTTTTTATTTATGAGTTTCAAAACGACTGGTGCTCATGACAATCACTGTGCTAACACTAGGAAAACATCCAGCAATTATCCACTCAGATGAACTGCTGAGGAGGCTACTCAGTTGCTACCTGCTATGGGAATCAGGCCTTTAGACCTCGGTGACACCTAATGTGGCTGGATGTGGATGGGGACATTATAAGTTCTCATGTCTACATCCAACTCCAGTGGTAGTTTAGAGACTGCTGCATTTGTGTTGTCATGGAAACACGACTCACTCAGTGACGTTTCCATTCAGTTGGACAGGCTTTCTGTGTTTCATGCCAATAGAAACGCAGCCCTGTCTATTACAACTTGAGGAGGGGTCTTGTGTGTTTTTATCAACACTGAATGGCCGTGCAGATCTCTAGTTACTGCCGTTACATTGGGTTTACATTCCATTCAAGTGCTGATGCCAAGAATGCACTGGCAAACTTAATGAAGCCATTAGTTAGCTTCAGATCTCACCCAGTCGGAC
>JBBJLS010000134.1:1484913-1490879 GCA_037577275.1 Bryconaethiops microstoma | reverse complement strand
AAATACAGGGTAGCCACACACTGTGTGAGCTTTTGTATCACTAAAAATGTCCATAAAAAACTGGAATAAAGTTAGTAAGAAATGTTTTTTTCTATGAGAGTTTCTCCTGTAAAGTTACTGCTTTGGGGATATGAGGTTTTGTTTTGACAGCAACAATATGGGCAGATTTTTATCCAGTAATGCAGGTGCTGTAGTAGACGGCACTGCTGGCATCAGACAGGGCTGATATAAGAGTGCTGCTCTCCTCACACGAACCCCTGCTCACACGAGTCCTGCTGGCATTCAGATACTGCTCGAACTCATGGCGGTCTACTTCGCTCCAGAAGTCCGCTGAGGGTCCTAGTTGGTCGCTAGCGTCCAGAGAAGGTGGAGGAGCCTGGGGAGCCGACGGGGCAGGAGCAGTGTTGGAAGATTCGGGAGGGGGAGACAGTTGCCCCAGTTGAGAGGTGAAGGCTGGGGGTTGCTGGCTGCTTCCATACATCTGACCGTAGTAGCCAGTTTGAAGGGGGGCGCCAGGGGCTTGCTGGGCTTTGGCTGGGTCCGGGAGGGCCATACTTGTCTGGGGAGGGTACAAACTCTGAGGGTTCGTAGGATCAGGGCCCAGGCACTTTTCATGCATGTGTCTGCAGGCCAGAGGAGACTTGTGGTTGAGGTGTGGGTGGGAGTGCTGGAGGGAATGGGGGTTGGGAGGGTGGTGGTGGCTGGGATGGCTGTGGTGGCCTCCGTGGTGATTGTGGTTCGGGTGCTGGTGGTAGCTGACCCATTGTGCTAGGCCAACATCTTCTTGCATGTGAGGGGGGAAGAAGACGGAGTCTCCTCCCCCCTCTTCCAGCACATCCAGTGGGGACATCTCTGGAGTGGGCAGGCCGTATATCTCCAGT
This sequence comes from Bryconaethiops microstoma, assembly GCA_037577275.1. NCBI lineage: Eukaryota > Metazoa > Chordata > Actinopteri > Characiformes > Alestidae > Bryconaethiops > Bryconaethiops microstoma. The sequence goes on along the minus strand of JBBJLS010000134.1, from coordinate 1,489,998 downwards.
TCTGCGGCTCCCGAGGACTGGAGGTCCCGGAAGTGTCCCAGAGAAGGCAGCAGGTGGTGGGGGTGAGGGTGCTGGGAGTAGGCCTCCCCACCCCCAGTGCCTCCAGCGACATTTTGCGCCAGTCCGTGCAGGAGCAGGCCCGGCTCCACTCGCTTCATCTTCTTGGGCTGCTTTTTGCGCCGGGGTCGGTATTTGTAGTTGGGGTGGTCCTGCAGGTGCTGCAGCCGGAGCCTCTCTGCTTCCTCTACAAATGGACGCTTGTCCATTGTGCTCAGGGACTTCCAGGACTGACCTAAAAATACATGCAACGTTAGCAAATTTCAGTTGCTCCATCCGTGATATTTTAAATCTGTTACTAAAAGTGACGCTGCATTTGCAGCACTTGAACAATATACTGAAACCGAAAATATCCCTTGGTTTAACTGTGAAGAAATTATTTTTTGAGTAACTGAGGGATATTTTACGCTGTATTTCTCCTCTTTGTTTTCGCATTTCAAATATCAGAAAAAACAATGGCTGCATTAGTAAAGCCTCTCTTAACGGTAAGCATTAGTAATATTAGCACTTGCTCAGTATGGCGGGCTGTTTGTGCTCAGTGGTTGTAGTCGTAGAATTATTAATGGGTCAGTGGTTACAGACAATCAGCAGCTTGTGGGCTCAAGACTGTCTGCTTCGACCTGGCCTTTCACTGGCAGGAGATTTGCCATGTTTTGCAAAACAAGGACATCAGTTTAGTTCCTCGAGGACCAGCAATAGGCAAATATTGCGCAACCCACACAGGCATTTCACATTATCACATTTGTTTGTGGCCTGTTTCTCTTTTTCCTCGAATTCTAGGGGTTTTTGTGGAATGTTTCGACATATTTTCAAACCCATCTGACACCATTAGATGTTTTCATGGGACCAAAGAATCTGAGGATTTAAACTGATATCAATAATAAAGTGCCTATAATGAGCTCTCAGTCTGTAAGTAGAACGACCTGATGAACTTAAAGAACAACAGCAATTCTGTTGTTTTTTTTAATGCAACAAGTATGCAGGAAATTACCTTAGCAGGAAAGAGATACAGAAATTAAAATTAGATGCTAATATATCTGCTGTATATCTTTTTGTAATAATTGTGGATATAGGTTGCTTAAAAAGTGTGACAACTAAGGGTTGAATTCCAAAAGCATTTTTATTTTGCTTAAAAAAAAAATCTTGAAAATTGTCTCGGGCTTTTGTAAATAGCAGTTATCTGTTCAAAGGTTTATCATCCACCTAAAGATGTCAAAGCCAAGCAAGTTTATTGAGTTAGACATTTAAAAGTGTGTATATGAGGTGATTAATCAAATGGAACTGAAAAGGCTAGGAAATCATTTTCAGGGCATGACAGCTCAATCAAGATATGCAACATGCAGCAGTACACAGATGGATGGATGGATGGATGGATGGATGGATGGATGGATGGATAGATAGATAGATAGATAGATAGATAGATATGTTAGTCAAGTGGAAGCTGTAATATTACACTAATTAAATGCCAAAATTACACAATATTAGTCTTTAGGCACTTACTATTGAAAGCACTGGTGCATTTGAAACTGATGAGATTCTGAATGTTTAGAACTGTTGTAGTTGCAATTGTAATAATGTTGTTATTACAATGTAAATACTTAACCAGGCTTATGTAAAAAAAACAAAAACAAAATATGCTCACATTTCCCACATTTCAATTCCTTACTTTAACTACATAATTATTTATAGTGGTTAGTGCTATAAGTCTGAAGATTAATAACCAGATAATACAGCAAGTATTAGTGTTAAATGACACAGTATTATATGAATGGTCTTACCCAGCATTTTGCTCAGTACAGCGTTATGCAGATCTGGGTTCTGCAGTGCCAGCCGCTTGCGCTCATCTTTGGCCCAGACCATGAAGGCGTTCATGGGCCTGCGGATCCGCGCCTCGCCTAAACACTTCCCCTCAGCGGCCGTCCCGGGACGGGTCGAGTCCGGGCTGCCTGTCCTCCTCTCCGCTCCCCCTGTGGCACCTCCAGAGTGGGACCCCAGCTCCGTGGTCAGGCTGTGGTCGAACCCGTGGCTCCGGTCAGGGCCCACCGGGCTGGAGGAAGGGCCCCATGCTCCGCACTCCACGACCTGGCTGGGCTGAGTGGTGGCCTCTTGACAGTAACTAGACTCAGATATATTCATTCCAGCAAAGACAAACAAATAATGGCACACGGCTTGCTAAAATCGAAGGAATGAAAGAGGCTGTCTCTTTTTCTTTCTCTTTTATGTCCTACTTGCAACACGTTCGTGTCCCACACAGAAATGAGAAGAGCTGCCAAATTACAGAGCAAAAAAAAATTATATACAAACCAAATTAAAGAGCAAGAAAAATGATATATAGAGTGAAAAAAATACAAAAAATGAGAGCAAACAAAGCTGCTCGAGAAGAGTATAATCCCACAGATGGATGTCAGCGCTCTCTCTGGCTCCTGCTGTTTAAGACTACTGCCTAAAGTTTGAAAGTTGTGGTGAGCTTTGATAGACCCATGTTGTAGATATATAAGCGGGCCGAGCCAATCAGAGCGCAGGCTGAGATGGGACGGGCGGGACATGCAGCCAGTCGGATTTCTGCCTCCTCCTCTGCAGTATCCACAGACAGAGAGATGTAATCTGAGAGGGCCATTGTTTTAGTCTAGTACTGAACACGCACGCACACACACACACACACACACACACACACAAACACACACACACACACACTCACACATTCTAAATCTATCTCACGCGTGCACGAACTCACAGACCCACTCTCTCGGACCCCCTCCTGTGGGCTCTGAAGGAGGGGGGACCACAGACAAAGTAGTGCTCATTAGCGTTGTTATCTTTAATAAGGAAAGCAAATGTTAACGGGCCTGCATGTGGGCCTTCAACTCCTCATTCTTCATGCTCTCCATAATTCCTTAGTAGATGCTTCATAATTTATTGTGGGTCCTAACTCTTAAGATGAATTACTGAGTAATGCGACCTTTTACGGGTTAAAGACATTATGTCCTGTTCAAGAAACACACTGCCTGAAAAGGACCCAAAACACTCTGATCCTGGAGGACAGGATGCTTTTTTGTCATCTTGTCCTGACCCGACAGCTGTCAGAGACAGAAGGAATGAACTCTAAACAAAACGTTTAAACGAGTCCAAGGATGCCTAAACAGCAGAAAAAAAGTATTTAATGTAAATTTTCAACACAGAAATTAATTAATGAGAAAATGTATATAAATTGTTATGCGTTTACCTATAGCTCTTAAATGATTTTTATGCATTTTGTATTATTTTAAAAATATATACAAATTATATTCAATAAATAAGCATTTATGACCCTTCTGAAAAATATCACATATCACATAATATCATATAATTTTATTTTACAAATTTTTGTTTTCCTCTCAATTGTTGATTGCACACATACACTGATGAGACACCCATGTGAACATCCATGCATTTAACACATCTTTATGTACTCGGTGTGACTAGAGCAGTGCTCTTTCGGGAATTTATTGCAATGAATTTAATTCTGTTTTCAGAACTTTGCTCACTGTTTTTGTTGCTGTTTGACACTATGGCCTAGTATTTGATTATAGGAACTTTCATTACGGGCCTGTTAGTGGATAATTCGCCAAAGGAGAAGAGAGTAATTAAATCTGCATGCTTCTAATGAGCTTCCCAATAGAAGGTTGCGAGAATAAGAAAGTGTAAGAGTGATGAAAGACTATTTAAACATGTAGACTGTGTCGCATTGGAGGGCAGGGAAGATGGGCAGATGGGGAGAGAGTTGTGTGGCCATGTTCTGTCTGCAGTGCTTAAACAAAGCTCCCGAACTCCAGACGGGTCAGAAAGGACTTTGTAGAGTGAATGGGATTGAGATGGGAAGTCATTAGCTGCCTCTTTCTTTAATGGAGGCCACACCAATACAATCAACCGGTTAACATTTAACCCGGTGCAGGTCAGGAGGATGTTGACGCTTTAAAGGCATCAGTCTAAAAGTCCTGCATGAGAAACAGAGCAGAAGTAAACACAACCCTCACATGTGCAGATATACATACATTTATTTTGATGAGTGCAAACCTGCAGTCCTAATGTTGTAATTACTAATACTAATACAAATACTAATATAATAATATAATTTATTAGTGTTTAACAGCATATGACTGTTAGTCATTTGACACTAATGTCAGGCAATTCATTTGTAATTTACTGTGCACATGTTTTATTTATTTACTTATACAGAATTTGACATACTGTAAAAAGGGGGGAAAAATACATATAAAAATGTGGCTTTACGTTTGCAGAAGCCACATTTTTTTCCTGTAAGATGTTAAAGTCAGTAAACAAACAAAAATGTGCATCATTACTAAAGAGCTGTGCAAAAAACAACAAAACAAATTAATGCCAAATTACCTGAATGTCTGTAAAAGCACATTTCTATGTATCCGCACTGTTAGCAACTCGGCCAATACACTGCAGCTACTATGAGGTAGAGTTGGATGTTGTGGGCTTGAAAAATTAGCCCAAATGGAGAATAAATCTAAATCGAACTGTTTCACTACATGTAATACATCACAGAGCATTTGACACTGAATCACAGAAGATCTGTGTGAATCTGCAGCTTGGGCTAGAGGTAAATCAGCCCTCTGATTTGCACAGGAGTGCAATATAATCAGCCTCTGGTCTAGTGAAACTACCTGGATTCCAAAAATTAAAGCATATTTTGATGCCTTTTTCCTGTCAAAAACACATTAACTACTGAGTTAGTGTAAAACAGTTCACATGGATACTTTTTGCACAGTCAGCATTGTATGTATCCAAGAAAAGTTCTCAAGGATTTAGATCCAAGTGAAAGTTGAACATGTGACTTGCTGCGAGAGCTCCGTCTCCCTCCATGTGGAAACCACAAATTAGGGCTTGAGCTCAGCGTCTCCACACCTATGCAATTCATCCAGGCCCAGACTGCACCGTGCAGCCAACGTTTCCCCCAGCTGAGCATTATATCAGCACTTTTCTGCTCTATGAGTACGTCCATAGTGAGGCATCAAGTCTGTG
>JBBJLS010000134.1:1443761-1456788 GCA_037577275.1 Bryconaethiops microstoma | reverse complement strand
TCAAGTTCTTCCACACTGAACTCATCCAGCACGTCTTTATGGAGCTGCTTTGTGCACTGAGACACAGTCATGCTGGACTAGAAAAGGTTCTTCCCTGAACTATACAGTAAAGTCGCGGTTCAGAATTTGCGGCTTCGGTTTTTCTTAGAACCGAACTAATAATTGTTTGCGGAAACTCCCGCAAATTCATGGAAACTGCAGATTGCCTTCACATGATTTTTTTTTATTTTTTTTCATCGTAATTTATCATTTTTCATGCATTTTAGTGCTAATTTATTAAGAAAAATATCATTTACAAATTTTGTAACGAACATTAATGTAAATTCAGCTACATTTCCATATAAAATATAACTTCATGAATTCTTTAGTACTGTGGAGAGAACACGTCTTGGGATGGTGAAATACCGCTGTACTCCGAGGCGGGAGGTTTTAAAGTAGCCAATCCGAGAGCATTATTTATTTCTCTTTGCTGCTGATTGACTGCTGCCCTGGTGGAGTGTTTCTCTGAGTGTTCTCGTCTTTTTCGCTTTGTTTTTCTTAAGGCCCTGTATTTTCATTACTGTAAATTAAATTAATTTATTACTGTATTTACCTGCTTGTACTAAAGAAAACGCTCGTGCATGAATTACAGTCCAGTCTATACAGGGGTAACATCAGTATTTACATTCTAGCACTGCGGGAGACAGCAGTTCATTGTAAACTGTACAGTATGAATACGTGTTTACGTTTACATTTTCGTTGAGTGTAATGTATTAAGCTGAGTTTAAAATGAAAAAGTGTTTTGGGAGAATATTTGGGGGCATATTTAGGGTTTACACTATAAAAACGGGTTGTGCGGTTGCTCTTGGAACATAACCCCCATGGATTTCAGGGGTTTACTCTGTGTGTGTGTGTGTGTGTATGTGTGTATATTTATATATATTTGTGTGTGTGTGTATATATATATATGTGTGTGTGTGTGTATATTTATATATATTTGTATATATATGTGTATATATATATATATGTATATATATATATGTGTATATATATATATGTATATATATATATGTGTGTGTTTTTGTGCGCAATGTCATTTTGTCATTACACAAATGAAAAACAGAAGCTCCGAGTGTGTGTGTGTGTTTTCACACTCTGCTGACACCTACCACGTGAGTTGTGTGGAGCTGACTCCTGACTGGTGTCTGTGTTTGTTTTGGCAACATGTCGGTATTTCCATACATGTTCTTTGTGGTTTGTGGCCCTCAGAGTAGTAGAACCGATGGCCAGGGAAACCCCTTGGAGCTCCAAACATGTTCTGAATTCAGATCCTTCTTCTCTTCCCTCAGCTGCTATTTCCCCAGTGGACTCTGTTAGTGCAGCAGATAAATATCGCTCTATCCTTCATACTCTGCTTCATGCACGCCCCACCTGAACATGATGGGGCTTGCGTGGCATTTCCCAGTGAGGGAACCAGCCTTGCACAGTCCTTTGAGAAATACCAGAGAACTACAGGGCGTCTCTAAACAACAGCTCGGCGAAAAATGACATTATACCACATTTAAGTCCACATACAGTTGATCAGTCATAGCAAATGTGCTTCTTTAGTTTTGTACTGGAGCTGGAAGGCCAATGGAAGAAAACCTCACAGCACGACATTTAACAGCCACACTCACACTCACTGATTTCAGAATGGTCGAATTATAAAAGTCTAAAATGAAATGGTAAATTGTGGTTTTTGATACAGTTTCGCTCTCCATAACATTTTGTGTTCTTGCATTTAGACATTTTGAGCTGTCTAAACTCCAAAACAAAGTACCGCAACACCCTTTACTCATATAGACTGAATCTTAAAGACCATAGACTGACGTCACAAACACTGTTTGCCTGTTCAAGAAGAATCATTTCAAGTGGTGAGAAGCAGTTTACCTGGTTTTGTTCAACTTAAATGAATGCTTTGACTGAAACCATGCAAAGCTGAGCCTTGGCTTCCTAAAGCAAAAGCAATGTTTTAACATCAGAACACCTCAAAACATCTCAAAACCAGCTGAAACCTCCCACTTCTGCCCTCTTCCACTTTGCACGGTGTATGATGGCTTTCAGTCGTCTGGTTCTGCATTTGATTTAATGCAGAAATCCCAGACTTTTTTTTTTTTATACAGATAATAGTATGTTGCAGGGTGGGCCATGGATAAGTAGCCCGCCTCCAGGGATAGTATGATGAGATGAACGAGCAAGTGGACTGTTTTTATTCACTTACCCACAAGTTACAGCAGACGGGAGAGGGAGGCGGCGTTTCCCCGGCCGATGCCGTATTTCGTAATCGTATTCCAGTAACTTTTATTTAGTGTGGCAGCGGTATTGGAGGTGGGCTACTAATCCGTGGCCCACCCTGTATAACTGCTACATCCAGTGGTTGAAGAAAGCGGAAAGACTACAAACCTCAGGAGTAGTATTATGGTTAATTCATAAAGTTTTTCAAACAAGCCACAATTGAATAATAACACAAACATCTTTATTATTATTATATCTTCTTTTTTTTTTTTTTAGAAAAGGGGGAAAATAAAAACATAAAAAAACAAAACAAAAAAAACCCCTACAACCCAGTTCAAAGTCAAAGAATGCTAAGAATGGCTTCTTGATGAAGTCTTCTTCAAATACCGATATGATCTGGCCGTGGTGACAGGGACCCAAAATCAATCCCAGCCGAAACACCCCCCACCCCCCACCCCCCACCAAAAAGCTCCCACAGCCCTGCTTTAATAAGGAGGGGGGGCCACACCTGAAGGAGGCGGAGGCGGAGAAACTCCACAGTAATGGCCACAGATTGTAAAACAAAGCATGTTTTCGTTAGTTTTTGTTTTTTTGGTCCGGAAAATCCCATAAGTGTACTTGTTTAAAACAAAAACTCGATTTCATTCAATACAAAATATAATGCTAAGGTCAATAAATATTCATCCATAGAAGTCCATGAGTGTGGGTCTCTGCTGTATGGAATGGGGTCCGTGGATTGGAGGGGAGGTGAGAAACAGATGACTGTCTATGGAGGACTGCATGTGAATGAAAGGTGGGGTGGGGGTGGGGGGTGAAGAGAGACGGAGAGTCTGAACCTGTGTGTGTTTGTGAGAGAGAGAGAGAGATAGAAAGGGGAATCAGAGACAGGGCATGAGAGGTGCACATTTATAGCGACTTTTTTAGTTTGAAACTCACATATAAAGCCCACACCCATACACACACACACCCTTCTTACAGGTAGGACAGTATTAAATGAAAAAAATGGACACATTTGGCAAAAAAAAGGTGTTGTATGGCAGTTTTGTACGTCTTGCATTGTTTAACACCGAGGTTTGTTGTATTTTTTCATGAATAAGAGGGTCATACATACAACCTTCGACACACACACACACACACACACCGGTTTATATGCATTCACACATTTAGTTTGAGACTGTAAGAAGGCTAGGCTAATTTGGCACCTAGAGAAATGTATGTAAACATAAGCAGTTCAACATCTCAAGCGTCTTCCTCTCTCTTCAGAGTACCAGCTGTAGAAATGTGGGTTTGGCCTGTGCTGTGTTCTGCTGAAAAATGAGGGGTTACAGGAATACTCTGGCTTTTTGTCAGCCTAATCATCCATCTGCTGCATCTGTAGTGTACGACAGTTACTACTGACAAGAGTTTCCCTGCACTAAGAACAGAAAGCATTTACAGAATTTAACAGAAGCTTTTACCCAAAACGACTTTCACTCCCTAACTACAGGGGACAGTCTCCCTGGAGCAACTTGGGGTTAAGGGTCTTACTCAGGAACCCAGTGGTGGTGCTGAAGGTGGGATTCGAACCCATGACCTCTTGGTCCAGAGGCAAGTATCCTACCCACTAGGCACCACTTTATTACAGAAGCCACTGAGCAGGCGCCTCAGCAGCCACCCATGGGCTTCTTTTATAAGCTGTTGAAATTAAAATAGCCAACAGGGTGGTTGGTTAGTGTAGTGTAGTGGATAACAGTGCTGCCTTCCCCGCAGGAGAGTGGGGTTCGATTCCTAACTCGGGCAGCTCACCACACTACACCTATAAGAGTCCTTGGACAGGATTCCTGACACTGCCTTTGCCTACACATGTGATGCACAAAAACTGTAAGTTTTGAAATTACTTTACTGGTTACGTCCTGAAAAAAAAAAAGTAACATGACTACCTGATAAGTCCTTTTTGTACTTTAGAAAGAAATAACCAGTCATAGTACACATCTAACAGGCACGTATCTCTCCTTGACAGTCATATATGTTCGATTAAAATCAGAACATCTAATGCTGTTTGAAAATAACGTCAAAATACAATCTTTTCAGCAACCGCTGCATTTTTACTTCTCAAATAAAGGTGACATTAATCCAAATCCGCTGAAAAAAAATAAACTTCCACAATGTATATCATGGGAAAGAAAATTTACTGCACTACATTACAGTAAACTGGAATAAACTTCAGACCTAACACTGATGAACTCTAGGTTTCTTTCTAACTGCAGAGAAATGTGTTAAAATGTCTGCCAGATCATACAGGTGCTGCATGGAGATGAGTCTGAAAAATCCTGGAGTATTCCTTTAAGTGAAGTGTGCGCAACATTCGGAAAGATGCTCAGCGGCCCGAGATCTTTTCTAGTGTGTGGAAAGGATGGACAGAAGGATTCGTTTGCTTTTCTGTACCTGTGTATAAATCTCTGATAAAAACATGTCAAGGCAAAGGCTCTGCTAACCAAGACTTCTCTGCTTAAATAGGTTCACTGAACCTTAAACACTCTTTCTTTAAAACACACACACACACACACACACATACACACATCATTATCATAATCTGGCTTAAGTTAGACTGGTCACATCTTACTGGAAAATAGGAACAATACTAAATTCAAGTTCATCTATATACACATTACCAGTCAAAAGTTTGGACACACCTCCTCATTCAACGATTTCCTTTGGTTTTTATTATTGGCTACATTGTAGATTAATATTGAAAACATCACCTATTGCTCTGATGACAGCTTTGCACACTCTTGGCATTTTTTCAATCAGATTCATGAGGAATCGACCTGGAACGGTATTTAATTAACAGATGTTTATTAGTGGAATTTCTCTCCTTCTTGTGTTTGGGATCATCAGTTGTGACGGTCGGGTTGGTACACAGTTAGTGATCCGATTTCACTACGGTTCTACTGCACATTATGGCAAGCACCACTAAGTAAAAAAAAACAACAGTCCATCATTACCTTATTACAAAACATATTCTGGTTTAACTCTTTATTGTTATTTCAGGTGTTTCCTCATCATTTTGTAGGTTTTCGATACTAATCTACAATGTAGAAAAAAACAAAAAAAAACAAAGACAAAACATTGAATGAGAAGATGTGTCCAAACTTTTGACTGGTAGTGTGAATATATATATATCTATATCAATGTATATATGTATATATGATTACACACACATCCATGATACAACTGCCGGTTTATCTGAGAAAATAAAAAAAGTATTTTTATTGTACCACAGTATAGGAAATTTCTCTAAATCTTTCTTGGCAAAGTAGCCAAATAACTCTATTATGTCTAAATAGAACTTATTCTATCTTTAAATTCTCTATTTTTGTCATTTTATTGAATATAAATCTGTATATTCTACACCGAGTAGATATTTACAAATGCTGTTTCGGAGCATAATGTTACAATGAAAGGCTGTAAGGTGAGGGGGACTGAGGGCCAGGCCCATGTTAACAGGGCACCAGTGTGCTGAACTGATGTAATCAGTATAATTAACTATACATTGCTCTGTGGTGAGCACTAGTGGACGCAGATGCTTTTTGTCTGTTTGGAATGTGATTATGAATATGAATATGAATGAGGCTCATTTTGCTCCAAACTGGTCCCAACCCTAAACATCTTCTGGAGGGAGAACCAGATTTAGGGGGTAAAAATTTGATCTACACATGACAAGCAGAAATGGCTTTAGGCAAACACAACTGCAAAAGACAAAAAAAAGAAAAAAAAAAGATATATCAGTGCTGTAATGAAGAAAAGTTCATAAAACTTTTTTTTGCCTCTACTACTGAGGTTACACATGCACACATTCTCTCTCTCTCTCTCTCTCTCTCTCTCTCACACACACACACACACACACACACACACACACACACACACAGCAGTGGTTGCCTTGCAAATTCACATTTTTGAAATGTACAGACACAGAGGGTATGGTAGGTACCAAAAGCTCACAGTGTTAGCACCAGCATTCAGAAAAGACTCCACTCTCTACAGAAAATAACTACGAAACGTCGTTCCGCTGAAGTGCACTCAGGTGCGTGGAGTATGGTAAATAGATGGCTTCAGGTGATGAAACGTGACATTCGTTACGAGCTGCACCTCGACTTGCCGATTTACTCCCTGATGTTGACCGGAACTAACCACACTGACGAGGAAGTTGAAATGAAATGGACGTGCAATTGAAAGCGAGATCATGAGTTGAGTTTGTGCTGTGCATTTAGCAGGAAGAAAGGCTATTGTGTGTTTGACAGCAGCTAACCAGTCCCGTATAGCAGAGTAAGAAATCCATTTGTGTTCAGTTAAACGCTAAGCCACAAACGGCTCGATAAGAGTACCTTCTGAAGTAGGCTCTGCTCACGCTCCAGTCTGGAATTGCTGGAGCCGGGCGGTGTCCCGGATGTGGATCACGACTAGTACTTTGCAGATCTACTGGAAAGTCTTTTCCATCTAGATTTAGGCCTAATCTTAATCTGGGTCCTGTAAACTGGCCTACATTGTAGTTAGTGGTCGGAGTCTAATAGCATTGCTTTTTTTTTTTGAAAGCATCGTTTTTAGTCTTCACCCCTTACACCATGTGGTTCATTCAGTTCTTTCTGAATTGAAAAAAGTCTTAAGGTTAGGATTCGAGGGGTTAAAATCACGCTTCCAGATCCAGCGATTCCTGAAGGAGTCATGGTGAGTGGAACGCCATTTCGAGCGTTTCACCGAATCCCCGCCCTTTTTTTTCCGCTCAGGGCTTGGACTGAAAGACAAGACGTGTAGTAACTTAAAGTCCAATGTTATACACAGTAACTACTCTTCCTAGACTTTTACAGTAGTATATGGCGCGACAGGTTGTGAAATTTCAGTGAATGCCACTAATTAGCATGACGTAATTTGCATAATGCTATTCATTGCCTATTCTCTTCCATTCACTGTTAGCAACGTTAGCATTACTTGACTGAACTATTCCTTTAGGGAGGAAACTGGGTAAAGGAGGCACTCCGCTCCTCTAAAAATACACCGCAACACTCACACACGTACACAAACACGCATCAGACCAACGAGGCTACAGCTTGTGTTTCAGAGCCCTGTCATAAAATAAGATTATCTTCTAAACATACAGTACCGTCAATATTAGCGCTATACACAACAGAGGCTGGTACGGTGTGTGTGTGTGTGTGTGTGTGTGTGTGTGTTTGCCAGTGTGCCGACAGATCCATATGACCCTGCCTACAGCACAGTTCCAAGTCTCTTTAATGGAAACCTTTCCTACATCCTCCAAAGTCCAATACAGACTGTTGGAAACATTTTATCAGTGCAAGTCTTTTCCCCTTTTCCAGCCTGATCAATTCAGCACGGTGTGCCAAACCCTTCTTATAGCAGAATGAACGGAATTCCTACACAGGTAATGGACCTGCGATTTCCATTCATTTTGCCAAGCAACTTGGGTCACTGTTGATAAACCATAGAGGCTGTTTACACCTTGCATCAACACGTGTTTTAGGTGCCCAGGTCACATTCGGATTTTCCTTTCGCAAGCCACATTCATAGGTAGTCAGAGAGGGATCCTGACAACATCCAACACAAGTGCTGTCTACAGTCGACCCCCGAAATTCGGGGGGTACGTTGCAAGAGCACCTGCGAATTGTGAAAATACCACAAATTTGTGATGTGGTAAAAAAAGAAGCCTATTTTCATAGTGTAACCCCTAAATATGCCCTCAAATATGCTCCCAAAACACTTACATTTAATTTTAAACTCAGCTTAATACATTACCCTTAAAAAAAAAAAGTAAAGGTATAATCGAGACTGTTCTGATGCGTGAATGCTGGTCTGCAGCTGCCTGAGGTGCGTCACAAGACAGCAGCCAATCAGCAGCAGGAGAAATGAATAACGTTGTCGGATTGGCTACTTTCAAACCTCCGGCCTCTGAGTTTAGCAGTATTTCACCGTTCCAAGACATTCTGTCGTATACGGTGGCTTTGTGTTCTCTTGATGTATACAGTCATATTTTATATGGAAATGTAGCTGAATTTATGTTAATATTTATGTTACAACATTAGTAAATAATATTTTTCTTAATAATTTAGCACTCAAATGCATTACAAAATTGTATATTGCCACGAAAAAAGGAAAAAAAAAATATGCGGAGGATATTTGCGGTTTCCACGAACAATTATTAGTTCGGTTCTAAGAAAAAATCGGGGAATGAGTGAGGTCGAGAACTCTGAACCGTGACTTCGCGGGGGAATACTGTATGTCTATATCTGCATTCAAGGAAATGCACCTGCCTACTGCTGACTAATGAGGTATAAGCGAAGCCAGATTTCTTCTGAAACCAAGTGCCTTCGGACCTTTGAAAGTGTCCAACAGGTAAGTAACAGATGAGAAAACGTGTTTACAGTGAAAATGTGTCTCTGAAATGTTGCTGTGCTTTTTACGGAGGGAAAGCAAAACTGGATCTCGTGGATCTCGCACTGGGGAAAGTGTAAATGGAGTCCAGCCGAAGTACAGCTAGATATGACACATGGTAAAACCTTACAATGCCCTGAAATCCCATCCAAACTTCTGCATACTTAAAGGATTATGGTGTAAACAAAGTCATTCGGAGTGGTTTGGTGCGAAATGCGCCTTTCACAAGAAACCAAAGTGAAAGAAATTTGCTTTCAGAGAAAATCTGACAGAATTCATGGTGGTAGTAGAAGCCACGTGTCCGAAGCGTCTCTGAAAACAACCTCACAGAGACAGAACATTTGAAATGGTTATGAATATGCTGCCTCATGCCTGAGATACTGTGCTAAAATAGTTTTGAGAGCACATTTTTGTTTAAAACATATTTTGCAAAACCATGTATGATGCAGGGCATTGTAAGGCCATTTTGTTCCAGGTTCACCACTATTGTGCCATTTTAAACATTAACTAAAAAACCGAGAAGACGTGTGTAGGTAAACTGGTCATGTTACATTTGAAATAAAATATATTTGCATTGTAGACATCATGACCCCTGCTGATACGTTTCTCTACAATGAGCCATTCCACATCAAACCTCCTTAAATGACTTTGTCTAAATCACAGCCAAGAAAGGAATTCCTTAATGCAAGGTATAAACAAGCTCATAGAAATGTTAAAAGTTGTACCGATCCATTCAGATCAATAAAGGGGCGTAACTGCCAAAAAGTTAAACTAGTACAACAAATCAAATTCCCAAAAGAATGCTGGACTCTATATTGTAGTTTGTAGGAAGAGACATATCTCTGGATCTGTGCAAATAAAATCCTGACCTATGAAATGAGGATGTCAGAGAGGCTGAGGTTTGCTTACCAATTTTCACACACACACACACACACACACACACACACACACAAACACACACACACACACACAGAGCGCCACCCAGCTTGTGTAATCCATACCAGCTTCTAGTTTGTAAGTACAATAACAAAATCTTACAGTTTGAACAAAACAGAAAAAAATAAATAATATGAACAATACTAAAATTTCAAATGTACTTGAGTGACCAGTCTAATTAAGACCTAGGCATTTTTTTCCTCCCTCTTCTTTTTCTTTTGGACTAAATCTATAGTCCTCCTCTCCCATAGCAGTCGTTAGAAATTTGTTAGCATCCTATATATTCTGTTACAATTTTTTTTCTTCTTTTTTTTTTGCACCTGGGAAACCTTTAGCCCCTCCCCAGAAAAAAACAAAACAAAAAAAAAAACCAAAAAAAACCAAACATCCAACCATCACTCAACCCCTCGCCTCAGAGAGCCCACCAGAGAAGGGAGACAGTGGACAGGTCAAAGGTGACGAAACTGGTTGGGTGCGGAGCGGAGAAAGTGGACTCCAGTGTGTCTTATTGCAGAGACTGTCTCGTCCCAGTCAACTTGTGAGGACATGAGGAGGAAAAAAAAAAAATTGAAACTGTGTTCGTACGCTTATTGAAAAAGGTTAAAAAAAAAAAAAAAAAGGACACAAGTTAAAGACAAAAACAAAGCAAAAAAATGGTCGTATGGATCAGTAGTTGTTGTTGCAGCTGTAGCCACAAGCAGTGGTTTGATGTGAGAGAGAGAGAGTGAGAAAGTGATATAAAGAGAGAGAGAGAGAAACAGGGAGAGAGAGAGTGTGATATAAAGAGAGAGAGAGAGAGAGAGAGAGAGAGAGAGAGAGAGAGAAACAGGGAGAGGGAGAGACTACTTCGTCAACCCTGTGTCTTCCAGTTTCAGTCTGTGCAGGTTCAGAAGATCCCAGAGAGGAGGAGCTCTTCTCGACAAAGATGACAGACAGGAGATGCAGTAATATGGTGATGTTTCAGAACGAAACGAACGGGGAAAAAGAAAAGTAATCCAACTGGGGTAAAACAAAAAAAATCCCATGAAACCATGGGATTTATGGGATTTTTACCCAAGAAAGGTACGAATCCCATAAAATCAGCGCGTACTTTCTCCTTTAGTGGTTGTGCGATGGAAGGAGGTGTGTAGGGATAGAGGGGTGCGGACAGGGAGAGGGGCCGGTGAAGGAGGTATTGTGTGGGGGTTAGGGGGGGGGGGGTGAGTGTCTAGGACTCGGAGGAGGAGCGCGAGCCCCCCTGCACCAGCGATCTGTAGATGGATGAGTTGAGGAAGCGTGGGTAGGAGTCTCTGTGCATGAGCGTGTAGATCTGCAGCTGTGCGTCCTCGAACGTGTGCGGAGTCGGTTCCTGCATCTTCCTATTGATCACCTCCCGCACCCGTGAGTCCAAACTCACCTGCCAAAGACAAAAAGAGATTTTCACTAAACCTGCTCATTTTTAGTGGATTAGTCATCCAAAGTATTATCCACCAGCCAGGACATGTTTGCTGTCTGCTTGTTTTGCTGGTGCTACATAGTCTAGTTAGCATTGTGCAACCTGCAGGCCTAAACCATCCTATAAACGTCACTTGAAATTCAGCCCTAGATATTTGTTTTTGGCTCACAACTACTGATTGAGCAATTCAAAACAAGACTAGTCTCAGTGTGACAACTCACACTGCCAAATATATTTCTGAAGACTTGGACACTGCTTTCCAGGGTTAGTAGAAAGCCAATAATAACCGCACACAGAGATACACTGTATGGACAAAAGTATTGGGACGTCTGAGCATTACATCAACAGGGACTTTAATGACATTTTAATATGGAGTTTGTCCCACTTTGGAGCTATAACAGCTTCCACTCTTTCATGAAGGCTTTCCACAAGATTTTGGAGTTTCTGTAGGGGGGCTCTGTGTGGGCCAATCAAGTTCTTCCACACTGAACTCATCCAGCCACGTCTTTATGGAGCTGCTTTGTACACTGAGACGCAGTCATGCTGGAATAGAAAAGGTTCTTCCCCAAAACTGGGTCCACAAAGTTGGAAGAAAATGTCCAGAATGTCTTGGTCTACTGAAGCATTAAGATGGTCCTTCTCTGGAAGTAAGGGGCCTAGCCCAAAACCTGAAAAACAGGTGTGTCCCAATACTTCTGTCCATATAGTGTACATACATGCACAAACGACAAATTAAAGAACAAACCAAAACAGCTTCGGTGCACCTTCGCAAGCTTCGATGCAAATCTGCAAATCTCTGGAACTTTACTTCAGGGATCATTCTTTCAAAAGATTGGTCGGTTGGTGTTTTTATGATGGCGGTGGAGAGCACTGTCTAACTGTTAGACCCCATAGGTGTTCAGTAGGGTTGAGACCTGGTGAATGCGAAGGCCACAGCATATCATTTACCCCATTTTACTCATCAAACCATTCAGTGACCCCTCATGCCCCATCCACAACTACCTAGAGAATCTCCTTCTCTAGGTAGTTGTGGACGGACCTTTCTTACTGTCTGATCATTGATGGTATTTACTTGATGTATACATGAACACACACCAACACAAGTGCTAGAAAGAGAAAGTCAACAGAAAAACAACTTGTACTGTTTTAATATATTTGATTGTTGTACACGTTTGAATTAAGTAAATTCAGTGCATTAGTTTTTTTGGGGGTTTTTTTTCAGTGCACGCTAACCCTACAGAAGGCGTGCAGAAAGAAGTGAGTCCTCATACTTGCACCCCCCTAACCGACTCTTAAACCAGCACCCCTCCCTCCTACACACAGCAGTCTATTTATAGAGCGCTTCTAGGGAGGCCAAAGGGGACACAATTTATAGTTTCCTGTGGTCAGATTTTATTTAATGTTACTGAGAGTGAAAAAGACAGAACGCCAGAGACAGGAGGGCTGTAGCTGTAAGTTCTCTGACGTGGTCTTCTAGGGGAGATGTGAACTGACACACACTGATGAAGTGAAGCACAGCGACATTACATTTTAAGAACACACATGGTTTACATTAACATGTACTGAAACGCTGCAGTCATGCATACCACTGGGCAGTAGGCATGTACAGTCTGCATCTGTTCTCACGGAAAGCAGGGACGTTTCTGTCTAACACTTTCTGCCACTGTCACACACAGCTCTAACTACAGAAAGACCCGAATATGTACTGTATGTGCTAATAAGTATATCAGTAATACTGTAATGTAGTGATTGATCAAGCACTTCTAATTGTGTGCATGTACTGTACATTATATGGACAAAAGTATTGGGACGCGTGACCACTACACCCACAGGGACTTTAATGAAATTGCTTTCAAATACATAGACTTTAATATGGAGTTGGTCTCCCATTTGAAGCTATAAGAGCTTCCACTCTTCTTGGAAGGCTTCCCACAAGATTTTGGAGTTTCTGTGGGAATTTGTGTCCATTCATTCTGTAGA
>JBBJLS010000134.1:1419622-1431118 GCA_037577275.1 Bryconaethiops microstoma | reverse complement strand
GGGAGAAAGAAAGAGAGTGAGAGAGAGAGAGAGAGGGGGGAGAGAGAGAGAGAAAGAAAGAGAGGGAGGGAGGGAGAGAGAGAGAGAGAGAGAAAGAGAGAAAAACAACAGAGATGTCAAAGTTTACACATAAAGTCTATAAACTTTGAGTGAGTTTGAGTGACAGGGCCACTATCCTATAGAGCTAGGATGGATCTTACACAAAACATGCAAACTGTACAAACTGCTTGAGAGATGCACACACAAACACACACACACACACACACACACACACACACACACACACACACACACACACACCCAATGAATGCCTGTCTGCTTGTCTGTTTTTAGATCTAAATCTTGCTTTTCTCTAACTTTATCCAGATGCCATGCCTGGCTGGACATGAATCATGTGACTAATGCAGTCTTACTCCACACTCCCTCTCCCTCCCCACACTCTTCTAGCTCTCTCTCTCTCTCTCTCTCTCTCTCTCTCTCTCTCTCTCTCTCTCTCTCTCTCTCTCCATCTCTTTTGCCTATCTTACTTTTACTATAAAAAATACAAGCCTGGGCACCAGCTGTACGGATGCGCTGACTGCAGCTGAGTATAGCTCAGAAATGCAATGGATGTAGTTTCACTGAGGGAAGGAGACCATATGCACCGTCTCTGCGGACAGTAAGCAATGAGCCATCCACTGGGATCCCCATATGCTTGCAAAGCACAGCTGAGCGATGAATGCTCTGCTATGAGCATGTAATTGTGTACTTCACAATCCTGCAAAGCATGTGTTGACAGGCTTGATATGGGGCCGTACAGACCTACCTCCGAAGGAGCGCTACACCAAGACAGCAGCAGATCTTTAAGCCCTTCAAGTTCCAAGACGGGGCCTCCATGGGTTAGACTGTGTTCTGTTGAAACATGCTACCCATCTAGACGTGCTACCGTGCCCCTCTGCACATGTGCAGTTCCACAGTCTTGGGATTCAGAGCTACGCCCATAAATCTGTGCTACCTTGGGACACTGGCAGCTGTATAACCTTGAAGGCAGCCTTTTTCCACAGGGTCGCATGAATCGATAAGACTGCTTATAAAATACTATACATTTTTCTCTGATTTTGTATATTATTTGTCTATTTCTCATCATTATCAGTGTTATAAACTGACTGTATAAACTGTATGAACTTGGAGGTAGCATTTTTCGTTGGGGTAGCGTGAATCTATATACTGCTTTTAAGTATATATTTTAAATAAAATATATTTTTCTTTGGTTATGCATATTATTTGTCTATTTCTCATCATTATCGGTGTTATAAACTGACTGTATAAACTATATGAACTTCAAGGGAGCATTTTTCAACAGGGTAGCATGAATCGTCAGAACACCGTCTCTTCCCCCGGTACGCAAATCAAGTCACCGCTCCGTGGTCCAGTTCTGATTCTAATGATTTAATCAATGTTATGCACTTGACTTGTCGGTGATTTTAATATTTTGGCTGATCAGTGTATTATAGCAGTGTAATAGGAAGACTAACTTATTAGTTAACTACCTAATAACAAACCCAATAACTAATCGGTTAACTAGCCTAATGATTAATGAGCCGGCACCATGGAAACACATTTTACTCACTTCTTAAAAAAATAAGAGCTACGTAAAAATGTGTTTAAATGTATCTTTTGTTCCCCAATACACATCATACATACGGCTCTGGAAAAAATAAGGGACCACTGCAAAAATGTTAAAAAATGAATTGAACAGCTTTGCCTTAGTTTTTAAGAACTGCTGACAATATTCCTCCTACTTTCCAAATAAAAATATTGTTCTTTAAAGCATCATTTTAAAGGAAATGACAAAACATCAAATTAAGAGAAATGATGCAGCGTTTACAGAAGTTGAATCATTCGAAGAAAACAAATCTCTTGTTCGCTCTTAAACAAAATGGTAATAATTACCTTTGACGAACATCTAGTAGTGTTTTACCATCCAACTGGTCACATTGTGAGATGCTGATATAAAAATAAATTGCAGCTGTTTTGTATTTTTTTTTCCGGAGCTGTTTATGGAAACAAAACTTCAAAAACCCAAATTCACTATTTTTTTGTCATCAAATCCTCCTATTCTGGATAAAGCACTTTAACGCTGCCTATATGTGGCGGAGCATTTCAGTCCAGATTGCCTTTTGACTGTATCAAAATACAAGACAATCAGAACAGACATCATTTCCATACACAAGTCTTAAAGGCACAGTAACAAGAATTGCCATTTTACATTAACGGATAAAGAGAGGTTGGAAATGGTCATCTAGAAATGAATTATGACTTTTTCAGACATACAAACCCACACAAACATTAAAAAAGATATAGGAGCTGTAACTAAACCTACAGTAAAGCAGGAACTGTGGGATGAAGAGAGAGCGCATGTGATGTGTGTCATGCCCTGAAGCTCAGGGTTCAGTTTTACACTTATAATAAACTGCAGTCCATAGCACTGCATTGCTATTCATTCCGTTCTGATGCATGATTATTATTATCATCGATATTATTTTTTTCAGTGTTGTTTAAGTAATATATGATATGATGAATCGTGATCTTGATATCAATCTGTCAGGCCTCAAGACGTGACTGTACATCATGTAGCACATCAATGTCTTTTTCAAATCCAGCTGTAAAAACAACTCATCAGAAACACACCCTCACAACCTCTCAGCAGCAAATCTCCAGCAACAAATCGGGTTTGATCTATCTTTGATTGAAAACATGGCTCCTCGGTGCTGCTAGCAGCAGGATGTTGCAGCAAACAAGCAGCAAAATCAGAATAAATGAATAAATGTCATTTCTGGTTTAGGTTGTTGGGCTTGTGAAACACATGTAGTCAGTCATCGTGAGATTAGATCATGTGACATCACAGGGCGGGTAAACATGCTTAGAAGAGAGAGTTCTACTGGATCTTCAGACGTTCGGAATGACCAGTCGAGACACGATTTTACAGAACAGGAGAACATTCCCCTTCATTCTCAATGAGTACTCTACTGGAAAGGAACTCCTTCCATCTCTTACTGTGTTTATCACTTCACATCAGGACACTTGAATGCAGAGAAGGTTGCGCGTTTACATCTCTTATTATGGTAATCAGTTAACATCAGGGCGTTTGCATACATTGCAAATTGTGTGTACGTGTGTGTGTGTGCGTGTGTGTGTGTGTGTGTCATGAGACATCAGCATGCTTTGCACCACTCATGACTAGCCCTACTGACATTTCCAAAACCACCACCACCCTGGACACACAGACAAAAAAACCCCACAACACTGTTTAACACCTCACACACGGCAGCATGTCACACACACAGGCCACACACCAGCACCAGCACCGGCGGAGAGAGAGCGGCGAGTTACCAGAATGTCCATCATGGCTCGGCGGAGGGCAGCCAACTAGTCTTATAATCCTCAACGATGTTAAAAGCCTGGACACATGCATGTCATCCCCCCGCAGGCCGCGGACCTCTCCTTTACAAACACAAACAAACACACACACACAGACACACACCAGACACAAAGTGGGAGAGTACAAGAATACACACACACACACACACACAGACAGACACACACCAGAAACAAAGTGGGAGAGTACAAGAATACACACACACACACACACACATACAAACACAAACACATACAGACAGACACACACCAGAAACAAAGTGGGAGAGTACAAGAATACACACACACACACACACCAGAAACACACACACACACAAACACAAAGGAAGAAAAAGAGAAAGAAAAGCCAGGACTTTATATTAGTTATTTTATATGCATCGCAGCCACAGCTCATGTTTCATTTTGTTTTGTAAGAACCACATTCATATTTATCGCTACTAGGTGTAAACAAAAAATGGAATAACAAAAAAAAGAAGAATAATTAATGCTACTATAATATCAACAAAATGGAGAGAAAAATACTTGACTGGAAAAAGATAAGCTAGGACTAATATATATATATATATATATATGCACACATAAATATACAGTTTCTTTTTTTTTTTTTTCATTTACAAGGCAGAATCCGTGTAAATGTGCATTTTTTTATTTTAACATGAAGTTCTTTTACTAGTCCAGCAACACAACAATTGGAGAATATTCAGACCCTTATAGTTTCAGATATCAACGTTAAATTACGTTCCATTAACAATGTAAAGGAGTGAGTTTAATGCTAAAACAGCAGTTGGAGACCAAAAATAGAATTCAATCATCTAATGAGTAGTCACTGACCAACATTTGTCACATGTTGCTTCGAAAGCAGCTTTTGAAAGCTCTGCCCACACAGTCTCTTGTGTTTGCAAAAATACTACCAAAATAAAAGAGACAAACAGCCAGACGGAGCGCAAATAACGCCCACATGCTAATCCATCCTCTATATTAGTTTATCCGCACTAACAATTTAGTGATCTGGTGGTAATCACTCCTAATAGCAATTAAGGTAAATACGCAAGAACCTCTACTGCGGATGTAATGCAGGCTTAAGGACGTGCGCATGCAAAAACTTCCTTGTTTAACCCTTAGAGTGTATTAGTAAAATCTGATTTCAGTAAATCAGTCTAGAACCGGTGTTTATTCTCCTACACGCTTGCCGTTTGCTGCTCTTTCTCTCGGCCGCTCTCCGGAGCCCCTCCCTCTGAGGGTTTTCCCCACCCACTTGTGGGCGGAGACTGTCCTGAAAGTTCTCCCGGGTTCAAAATCTTGTGTTTTTTCCATTTCTTTCTAAGTCTGTTTTTTTTTAATGGGCATTTGTGTGTAACTCCATTTTTCTAAACCTCAGTGGTGGTGTTGTTCCATGTTTATAAAATTATAATAACTTTGGTTCTATGTGATGTAAGAACACCAAACAAAGGTCAGCATGACATCTGACACCTCGAGTATCAACACAAAGCAGCGGAACTTTCGTATAAAGAGCTGTTTTACCATATGATGACAATTTAACATTTCTAAGGAGTAATGACTGCATGTGCAGTTTTAATTAGAAAAATACAGTGTGTTACAGACAACTGGAAACACAGCTGGGAGTAAATTTGGCTTGAAAGCCGTTTATATCTGGTTGCCTGGGCCGTTTCCTTGCCATGCTGACTCTTGTTAGCAGATGCGCTGCCTGCCACATGGTCTCTCACCACACAGGAAGTAACCCCCGGCTTCGCACGTAACGCTGTAGAAGCAAAACGGATTTTTCAGGTTCACTGACCGCAGTGACCCTTTCAATCCTGTTACGGTTAATGTCTTACTGTATCCACTTTATTACATTTTTTAAACTGAAAGCGATAATAATACGGCAGGCTCAAAAATTCTCAGGATCATTTTTGTTCATCTTATTTGTATTTTACACTTTCTGACACTTCTCTTAAACCGTCCAGTCTTCGAGAATATAAATATTACAGCACAGAGGGCACGGTTTTAGGTTTTGGTTTGTGTGAAAAAAAAAAAATTTAAGAGGAAAAAGGTCTCGGCGGTACTTTCATAGACACTTTCATAGATACTGTTGAAGTCACGGGTCATCAGTAGTGGAAGACAGTATCAGCAGCTGATCAGTCACACACGGGGAAAAGTTGGATCCAGCGTTTTTTAATCAAAATGATGGCAAACAAAAAAAATACATTGGACCATGATGCTCCAGTACACTTCATTAAAGTGTACACACACACACACACACACACACACACAGAACAGTTCAGTTTTTAAAATGACTCTTTCCGTTTTAACAAAATCAAATCTTTTAAATAGGACCTAAAAAGCTCAAAAAACACAAAGTGACCCCAGAAACCAGCACTCAGCATTCACTTCTCTCATTTGGTCTTCACATGCCTCCGCCCAGAGACCGGCAAAACACTGCCTAAAATAATCCAGAACTTCAAATGAATGAAAAATGAAAAAGTTTGCACCTGCCACCTCGCAAAACCGCCACACACCACAACCCACCCTCTAACACTGACTTCAGGTACAGCCATGATCCGACTTCAGCGAAGCTCAGAAGACACACCCAATCAAAGCTGTTTTCCTGACTACGCTTTCCAAGACAGCAGCAGCAGCAGCAGCAGTGAAACAAACAAAACAAAACACGAATACATTCAGGTACAGGGCAGGTAGTACTCACATAGTCCCGGGTCTAAGTGAAAACGCTACGATACTGTCAGGCTACCAGAGCTGGAGGTCGTCTTCTGTGATTGGATCAGTATCTAAAGGCACAACTGACACTGGCATGCCCAAGATCTCCTACTTCTCCTTTAGCTGGCTGAAGAAGCGAGGAGGAAGGGGAGCTCAGCTCAAAAAAAAGAGGAAACGGGCAACAGACGAGAGAAGAAGGGAGAAAAGAGGAAGTAGCTGAAGATGTTCTGTGGAAAAACAGAGACAGCAAAAGGCCCCGTGAAGACGAAGGGAATGATCCGTGACTGGCCTTAACCATTTCAACTCTACTCGTCAGTTATCAGTCTTACGCTGCACTTTGAAATATAGAGAACCAACTGGGTACGGTACGTCCCACCAAGCAAGCTGGATTCAGCCCATCACCACTTTCTGGAAAGAGGGAGAGAGAGACAGAGAGAGAGAGACAGAGAGAGAGAAAAGAGAGAGAAAACGAATGGGAGCGAGAGAGAAAAAGAGAGAGAGAGAGAGGGAGAGAGAGAGAGAAAAGAGAGAAAAAGGAGAGCGAAATAGAGACGAGAGAGAGAGAGAGGGAGGGAGAGAGAGAGAAAGAAAGAGAGAGAAAAGAGAAGAGCGAGAGAGAGAGAGAAAGACGAGGGAGGGAGACAAGAGAGAGAAAGAGAGAGAGAGAAAGATAGAGAGAAGAGAGAGAGAAAAAAGGAGAGATAGAGAGAAAAAGAGAGAGAGACAAGAGAGAGAGAGAGGGAGGGAGAGAGAGAATAAGAGAGAGAGAGACTGAAAGGGAGAGGGAGGGAAATGAGAGAGAGAGAGATGAGAGAGAGAGAGAGAGAGAGAGAAAGATGACCACAGAATGACATGCGTGACTCATGCTTCCTCTTTAAGATCTGTGTTTTTTTTTCTAACAGCAATACCAGACTAATCTCTTGGTGGCTCGAACTTCAATTGCCTCAATCAGACCAAAGAACGAAGGGCAGAAAAAGAACGACAGAACAGCAGCGGTACAATCCACATTCAGTGCAAGCCATTTACATACTGAGGATGCAAACTTGTGCACGAGATTTCGGATAACGAGGCCTACTTACACTTCCTTTGTTTTGCAGAAGCCGATTCAGGCGTCTCTAACGTGGGATGCTAATAAGGACAGAAAAAAGCTTGATGTCTACACAACCGCAAAGACGGTCAGATGCTGTGAACTGATATTAGCTGATATGTTTCGACTGGCATGTAATTAACCCCTTAAACTGCAGGTTTATCACTCAGTTATTCCTCTTAAAACAGGACTTGGAAGCTACTATGACACCAATATGTAACCGATGTAGTTTTTAGAGTGAGTGCAGAGACAAGCGTTCATGCTTAAGAAGCCCTGATAGAAGTTTGTACCTGTTCATAGTTACAAACTGCAGCCATTAAATAAATTGCTATCAAGATTGATAAACAAATTCATTTTCTAACTTCATAACAATTTTACTGCTTGCACCTGAAAGTCCTGAAGTTTAACTGTACAGCTTCGATCTTTTCTTTCAGCCGCAGCTGACCAACTGTGCATCCGACGTTCTTCTGAGTTCGACGTCCTTTTTTGCCGTAGTCAGTGTCATCTAACACTCTCAGAGGTTCCGGCCGAGTCATGCAACCCTCTGGAGCTGGCACTACTGAACTGAAACCTGCTGAACTGCTGTTAACTCTTAGATTTTTAACTTAGATGCATGATAAGGAGGACATACTCGGCTTTATCTCACAATGAAGTGCATGTGAGACTGGAAGAGCCTGTTTCGCTTGCAGTACAATGGATGCCAGTATGGAGCCTGTATCTGTTCGGCCTTATGGGGGTCTGCAGGCCTGTGCTATAACGGCGTTTCAGGCACCATCATCTAATGAGACAGATCTGGGCTAACAAAGGGGCGTAAGTGACATTTTCAGAATTTTACAGGAGAGCTAAAACAAACTTTTCGTTTAGTGTAATTATTTGATTACAAACAACATATTTGAGCGATCGGCTTCACAGAATCCATATTTTGAAGTTTTATTATTTTTTTAAACTACAAAAATACAACTTTTTAGCCAAAACGTATTTTCTACCAAGATGTCACTTACGCCCCTTGTGCTCCAAACCCTCGACATTAGAGTGTGCCAGCTCTTTTCGCAAAATGTATGTAGCTTGTACTTTTCAGTTTTAAACGTATTAAAGGGCCCATTTATAGAATTTTCTTTTATCAAACAGCTCAGTGTAGCATTAAAACACTGTAAAAGTTCTGTGACGCCATGAGAACCAGCACATATATGTATATCTATCGATTTGGCCTACAGCAGTTCAGCGCCACTCGTTCATACTGACGTTATTTCAGCCTAGACACAACACAGGGTAGCCAATCAGAGCAGAGCTAGTTTACTTAGATTAGTCTTAAAAGCACAGTCTTAAAAAAACAGTCTGATTAAGTCTAAAGTTAGAAAACTGTAGAGTTAAAATAACCGAACTGTTTTTGGTCTGTAAAAATGCTAACTGGACTTCGGTGTTAACATTCTAACTGGACTTCGGGGGAAAAACAAAAAAAAATTATTATTATCATGCTAATGCATTATTTACTTAACGCCAGACAATTACTTAATTGCACATTAACAAAGTTTTTTTATTATTATTATTATTTTGAAAGTTCAGTGCGTTTTTGTGCTCAAACACTTCACCTCACTCTAACAGGGACACTTGCTACTGAGCATAGACTGTTTCTGCTGCTCCCTGATAAAAGAAAAATGTTTCTGCTGGTACCTGTTCAGAACAAAAAGAAAACAGATTTATAAATGCTAACTTGCTGTTGCTCGGAAGGAGCCTTGTTATAATGTTCTGATCGTGGCTCTGGATTCTGAGGGGAACTTGTTTTTCTATAACAAACTAGATAAAACGTGAATGCCCTGCAGTGGCGAATAGCTTTGGTTTTTATATTAGATTTGTTTACATTAATGTTTAAGTTTTACAGAAATATTTGAACTGTAACTGTGTAACCGTGTTAAAGGGAACACGGCTGTTAAAGAGCTCCTTATTAGTTTAAAGTGTTTGCAAACCAAATGTTATTGCACTTTTGTTCATACAGCGGTACTTTTAAAATAAAAGTGTGCAGTACAATTCTTTTTAATTAATTATTGAATTTTGCATATAACAATGTGATTAAATGCAGAAAATCATGTGATTAATTGCAATTAACATTTTTATTCGTTGCCCGGCACAATATAAAATATTAGAAAGAGTGGAGGATCGGCCCTTTAAATTTGTCGTTTTGATTCGTTTCAGAAATATCCACCATGACGGACAGTCTTCAGGCAGAAGTAAGCAGAGTAAATCTTACGTAAATTCCTGACTGCCAGTGGTAAAAGCAGCAAAATCTCTGTTTCTATGTTTTCTGATGTGTTAGGAGATAAGAACCTGGAACATGATCCTTCTTTCCCCAAAAAGATAGACTGATTCCAATTCAGTGATGCAACACGTTCAGTGAATACTATCATCTGCACACTGACACTGAAGAACTGCATAACTAACGCACTGGCCTTCCTCTGGGTAAGCTAAATCAGACGCAAAACACACACTCTGCAAAACACACACGTGCGTAAGAGGAAATGAACAATCAATTTACTACCAAATTAAAGTGGAAATGTGGGGCGGTGAATTTCTGGATTACTTCATTTATATGTTGCTTAACAGAATTTCTACTGCAGCAAGATCCAGCACGTACTCAGGATCACGGCGGATGCTCGGAAACATGCAGGAAAATGTCACTGTAACGTGCTTAAATGTTGCAAAAGCACTTATTGTTTTGCATTTGAGAAACGTACTAAACACGTCCGTAGCATATTTTCAAGTAGGATCAGACAGTAGTTTTAAAAAAATTATAATTTTGTCAAAATAAAAATAATGCTTCTACAGAGAACACACATCGGGACATTTTATGCACATGCACTTTTTACACTGATTCATTCATTCATTTTCTGTAACTGCTTAATCCTTACTAGGGTCGCGGGTATCCGGAGCCTATCGCGGGTTCTACGGGCGCGAGGCTCACCCTGGGCGACCGCGGGGCACACACACACACACACACACACACACACACACACACACACACACACACAAACCTACAGTCAATTTAGAATCGCCAGTTCACCTGACGTGCACGTCTTTGGACTGTGGGAGAAACCGGAGACCCCCGAAAAACAAAACTATGCCACAGATATACTGACAAAACATGACAAATTAAACACGGCAGACTTTACCACTGCTTTTGTGCTGATTAGCACAAACACCTGCTTCCTGAAAGGTGCCCAGAGGAAACGGAAGACATAGATTAACTTTCTTATTTTAAAGGCCCAGAAAAATAGAGAAGCAGATCTTGGCTCCAGGCCTCGTCATGAACGGTGGTAATAACTCACCGATGAGCTCATTTTGTCAAAGACTTCACTCAGAACTCTGTAGAAATGAAACAGCAGTTCGACCAAAAAACGTGGACGTCATATCTAAGTAGTTGATGGATTGAACTGAATTTGAAGACCTGTGCCCTAGATCGAATTCGGTGGATTTCAATAGAGAAACTGCTTTTTGTCACCATTTGTCGTGAGACACACTAGGAGCTAGAGGACAACCATTTAATCATTAAACCCTGCGCATCTGATTTACGTTCCATACTGGCAAGAAAGCAGCAGATGTAAGCACTATTTCTAGACAAAGTAGTCCATGGCATAACAGAAGCCTCACATGCAGTCAGGCAGAGGCAAAATTTGTTCTGCTGCAAATACAATGATTTTGCAAAACGTTGTTTAAAATGTTGGTTCACATTGCAGATATTTTTTACTACTCTACCAAATGAACCATCCTGCACTACTGATCTGCAGGTACACCACGGTGTTAGTTATTTTGTTACAATAATGTTCTTGTTGTTGCACTATTGCTATTGTCTATTTTTTTTTTCTATTGTCTTGTTATCTTTTATTCTTCTTGTTGCACCGAACATGCTAATGTCAAAAGAATTTCCTTCGGGGTAAACGAAGTTCTTTCTTATCTCATCTTATCTTAAATGCAGGAAAGAAAGTGTGAAAAGCTAATTTGATTAACAGTAGCTTGGCTAATCCATTCTCTATTGTTTTCGGTGCTGGGATGTCTAGCTAGGAAGAAGCTCTTGTGTCTTATGATCACGACTTTGCTACTCAAGTAAAGTGGTTCAGAGCAATTCAAGTTCACAATGTTGGACATGTATAAGTGAAATGAAAGCTGACAAACAGCTCTCGCTTTGTCAAGCTTTAAAAATGACACAGGTCGACAGGTCAAAATCATCAGAGATGAGTTTATGTGGGTTTTGTAGTGTTTTTCATGCTGATTTCAAATCTGTGTTTAGT
>JBBJLS010000134.1:1402643-1419522 GCA_037577275.1 Bryconaethiops microstoma | reverse complement strand
TTTGGCATGAAGATTAAAAGTAAGTTTTCTCTACATAAAACCTTCCTTTAAATAAAGCAGTCTGTTGAAAGTCAATATACCAATCATTAGTTTCATAGTTTCCAATTTAAAAAGTCAATTTCAGGCATTTCAACATTTCTACTGCTCTGTCCTCATATCACTATTCAGAGAAAATTACATTCATAATAGCTTTTTTTTCTCTTTTTTTAAAGAGAGCTTGCTTATCGGATACGAGACTTGGTTAAACAGTCTGATTGCTCTTTTCAAGGGGTCCTACAATTCAAATACATACTATTACAATAGAAATACATACATTGCAGTCAGAACGTAATTGGACAATGGTTCAGTTTTGCTTTGAACTCCAGCACTTTAGATTTAAACAGGGCAACTGTCTATAAAAATTATTCTTAAAAGATTCGCCCAATATGGAAGCAAAAGAAAGCTTGAACTTTATTTAGTAATTACTTAATTTCAGATGGAACTGAATTATAATGAAGCCAAAATAACAATAGAAAATGCATAAATGTTGAACTACTTACAGACTGTACCGCAGTTTTTCACCATGTAAACACAGCATAGCGGTAAAAAAATCACTATGCACTATGCAGTTCACTATTTCGATTTTATGCTTTGCAGACAGTGCTATTCATCAGTGTGGACCTTATATCTTCTTGATTTTACTGAAAAACAGATCAGGGTATACATGACCTTATGTCATGAAAGCCCATTGCAGCTTACTATATCCTTTTCACTTCACTCATTTATAACAGGAGTTTATAAAAGTAGCCATGACTAAAACCTCATGGTTGAAAATATATTGTGTAGCGATTCCCTTCCAGTATATATAAAAGTAAAATATGCAGAAGATATTCGAATACATCTGTCTCAATAAGTCACATAGAATACATCTCACAATGATTTTAATTTTTTTTACAATGTTTCACACACACTGTCCTTCACTGTAACTGGCTGGCATCTTTTTATCTCCATCTCTCATTTTAGTTGTCTGCTGCTCCCACAGTCCTCACACAGATCTGCTGACTGCCTCATGAACTAAGCTAATGTAGGAAACTTGTTTTGGTAAATAAAGCAGGAGACCGTGTGTAAAAACGAAATGTTTTGTGTGTTGTCACAAGCCTTTTAAATGTAACTGCATTAAAACAGCTTCTATTATACTTTGTACTTAGGTATTATAGGCCCTGGATCACAGATACACTATATGGATAAATGTATTAGGGAACACACCTCTTAATTATTGAATTCAGGTGGACTCTTACTTCCAGAGAAGGGCATTTTTAATGCTTCAGCAGACCAACACATTTTGCACAACACCATGCTTTCAACTTTGTGGACACAGTTTGTGGAAGAACCTTTTCTATTCCAGCATCACTGTGTCTCAGTGCACAAAGCAGCTCCATAAAGACGTGCTGGATGAATTCGGTGTGGAAGAACCTGACTGGCCACACAGAGTCCTGACCTCAACCCCATCCAGCACCTTTGGGATGAACTGGAACCGAGATTGTGATCCAGACCTTCAAGTCCAACATCAGTGTCTGACCTCATAAATGTTCTACAGAATCAATGGGCATAAATTCCCACAGAAACTCCAAAATCTGGTGGAAAACATTCAGAGAACAGTGGCAGCTGTTATAGCTGCAATGGGGACCAAATCCACATTAAAGTCTATGTATTTGAATGCAGTGTCATTAAAGGCCCTGTTGTTGTAATGGTCCCAATACTTTTGTCCCAATACTTTTGTCCACATAGTGTATGTTACCGCCTCTCACTTAAACTGCTTTTTTTTTTTTTCAAATACACTTATTTGTTTGTTTGTTTGTTTGTTTACCTGTCTGTTTCTTTCTTTGCAACGTGCCATGTGCTGTTATTTTGGTTTTGGCATCACCCCAGCTTTGTTCTGCCTCCTTCTCAGTGTGTGGACCTGTGAGTTATCTGCAACACCTCCTAGTCCTCAGGAGTTCCTTGTCAAGTATTTCTGTAAGTAATCATGTGTTCCAAGTAGCCTGTATTTGTTGCTCTGTTTATACCACTGTGCTGCCTTGCTGGTAGCATTTATGCTATAAAACATTGTTTGGTGTCCTTATTTTATAAACCTGTTTTGAACAGGCTGTTACATCTGGCCTCCAACCTTTTTTCTACATTCACCAGACCCATGACAAATAAATTAATTCATATTGTCTGAAAATGTATGGATTTTAAAACGAAATGTAGCAAATTATACTACTGTGAGGGTGGCTACATTACTTTCGGTTAATGAACTGTGTTAATGAACTACTTTATCAGTCTACTTAGGCTTTAGCTGGAACAATGTTTGCAGAGATGCCAGATTTCGTCTTTGAGTCTAAAGTAATTAGTAGTGTTTAATAAACAATGAGTGGTCCTTTTTAATTTATTGGGAAATAAATATTCCAAAAGTGGTCTCAGATACAGCTGTAAAGATTTGATCACACTATTTTTTGGTAGATGTTAGTAAACTGTAAGATCAGGTTCAGCAGAAGATCCAGGATAAAACAAGACTGGGTTAAGGATAAGGTTAAGTTCATGGTTGGATCATGGTAGAATCTTTGTGTTCAACTTAAAGTTAGGTTTCTTTTAATACATATTTGGTTGAATGTTCAAAATAAAGCAACTACAGTGTACCATCTAAATAAAGTTATTATTTAAGTTAACACTTCACCTACACAGGTGACACGTCTGTACATTTTAATGCACAATTAGTGTTTATTTGCTGAACATATTGTGGATACAAACCTTAAAAAAAAAAAAAAAAATGCGATCTGTGCAAAAGTTATGGCACTATATTTTAGGTTGAATTCCCCCAGAATGTTTCATTTAGGGGTGGCACACTGAGGCAGAGGTTATTGCTGTCACCTCACAGCAAGAAGGTACTTTGAAATGGAAAAATTGGGCCTTGGTATGACAGCATGTGTGAATGAATTTGTTTGTTAGTTTGCACTGCGATAGACTGCTGAAAGAAATGAATTAATTAAACTCTTTAAACCCATATTTGGTCGAGAAGTTAATCTTCCCATGTCCAGATTCATTAAGCCTTTCCACATAACTCTGACTAATTGCACTATTTCGCTCCACGAAAGACAAAGAAATTGCAAGAACCGAATCCATTGACAGACCGACTTCAAGGACCTGATCATCACTTTGCTGTCTCATTCAAGATGACCTGTGGAAGGTAGAAATGCAGATTCAATGTGGGTTATGAAAGAAAATCATCCACCATGCCGCCCTGGTAGGCAGGTCTGGCCATAATCAATGAAGACTCCATAATCTCCGCATGTTTGTTGTCGTCTCTTTTCATTTCCTTAGCTCTCAATGCCACTCATCCCTTTAATCCTCCTCTCCTATATTAACAGGAGCCTTCACACCGAAACCGATGGCCTACGTGACCGTACACAGCAGTACTGAGCACACACTGCCCAACAGTCAGTCATCCGAGGTGAAAATAATTATCCAGGAGCTGAGACTTTATATGGGCAAGTAAGAAAGAGGTGGCTGACGACAGAAGAAGACAACATTATGAAGTAAACAAAGCTGAATGCCTTATTTAAACTGACCTCATCAAAATTCCACTGATTTTAAAGTGTCCTTTTGTTACACATAAGCACCCCAGAGCACGAAATTCTTCCCTGTATTTAACCCACTCACCAAGTGAAGTGGCGGGAAGCCAGAGACACAGCGTCCAGGGAGCAGTGTATAGGAACAGTACCTTGCTCAAGGGTACCTCAGTGGTGCCACTGGTAGTCCTGGGATTCAAACCCGCAACCTTCTGATCACACGTGCACCAGGCCACCAGCTGCCAGATGGTATGTTTCTCTTCCAGCCTTTTGTTTTTTCATTGCTCTTTGAGATGTATTACAAAAAACACCAGTATCTTGGTAAAACCCTTAGCTTACAACATTTACCAGCAAATTCTTTCTAAATTTGTTCTAACAGTCTGACAACCGACAGTGGATATAGAAAAGAATCACCACCTTATAAATATTTTCTTTATATTGCTTTGAGTAACATTCCCCATGTCTTTTTTAATATTTCTTGGTTTTTGTAATGTTCTTCTGTCTTTTTCCTTTGTTTTCTGTATGTCGTTGTTTACGTCCCCCCTGTTTCATGTACCTTTGTTCTGTTTACCCCAGCGATGTGTCTGTCTTCCATGTGATTGAGGCTTGACAGTTAGGCCAGTGTAGCGTGGATGGTGAACCGATATGCGCGAGTGAGGTGGTGATCCACGCAGTTACTCTGAGAATTCTCTCTAATAGAGTAAGGATTCCCACCAGGAATACGCATTTTCACTCACACACACAGGGATATTCTGTTAGAGTGTCAGGATCTGAGCTGGTGAGAAGTTGACCCAATGACTGAGCAACTGGAAAATCCCTGTTACCTGTTTAAATACCAGGTGACGCACTCATATGCAGTGTGTGTCACATGACTGGTGTGCATGAGAGGTTTATTTTTGTTTTGGTTTTAGCCCCGCCTTAGCCCCGCCTCTTCTTATTCTGTTCACTTTTCTTGTTCCTGTTCCCTGCCCTCCCCTGTCCATATGTTCTCAGTTCCCTAGTCAGTATATATTCCACCTTTGTTTCAGTCCACGGTTGTGGGTTCTTTATGAATTTCTTGTAAATCCTACTGTTGTTGTTCCGTTTTGCTTGTGTTTTCTCTTGCCGTTGTGTTTTCTTGTCGTTGCTTTCGTTACTTTTTTGTATTAAACATTTGAGGAACCCACACTTGTGTCCTCTCTGTCTTGACTAAACTTATTTCACTTTGCAGCTTGAAATAAATATACACACAAAAAATCAATTTTTCCAGCTGTGTTTACTGAATGCAGCTTTCAATATCCAAATGAAAAACAGCAACAGTAGAAAAAAAGAATAACAAACCAAAATCAATGTTCTTTGTGGGACCAGCTGTTTTAATTACTGCTTTAAGTGTGTTTGGATACTTCTCTTTCAACTTCGCCCACCTAGGCTGTGCAAAATGTGCCCACTCTTCTTTACAAAACTGTCCAAACTCAGTCAGATTGGATGGTGACCATTTGAAGACTGTCATGTCATTTCACAGATTTTCAGCAGGGTTTAAGTCTGGGTTCTAACTAGGCCACACAAGGACATTCACATTCAGACACTTTGTGGTCAGTTTTTGCTGTGTGCTTTGGGTCATTGTTATGCTGGAAGGTGAATCTTCTTCCCATTGACAACTTTCTGAGAGAGGGCAGCGGGTTTTCCTTTCTCCATCCAGCTGACAAGGGCCCCAGTCCCTGCTGCAGAGAACCACCTCCACAACAAAATGCTATCACCTCCATTCTTTCTGCCAGATGTACCATTGTCTTTTTCCAATTGGCCTCAAAACCTTCAGGGTGCATTTTGGCAAAGCTCAATTTAGACTTAATGTGGCCTTTTCTTGCAATCCTCCCACACAAGCCACATTTGTGCAGCACGTGTGATATTGTCACATGCACACAAAGACCAGGAATAGCTGCTTTTATACTCTACTGATCAAAACACTAACAGCAGATCACAAGTAGAAGCCAGTTAGCTTGGTGTACAATTGAGAAGGTGATTAGTTAGAGGTTTATCTATCTGTTATTTGTTTATTTATTCGTTTAGAGTGTGTGATCCTTTGCCCATCTCAGTTGTTGTTGTTTTTTCTTTTTTTCTAAACTGTTGGAAGTGAATAGTAGGAAAAATGTTTTCATGTTTTCATTTCAGGCTGCAAAGCGACGAAATGTACATCAGATGATTTGCAACTTCCACTGCGATCACACTGGTGATTCGTTGAAGAAAAACATGTAGCATAAAGCTGCGTTTTATTGATTGACTTAAGTACAGTGAAGATCTCACCAGAGAATGGGTGTCAGTGTTCCTCTCTCATCCTGGAAAATTATCTCTCTTTCTGAGCAAGGCTTTGACAGAGGACATCCCATTTGCTACCTGTAGTGTGTTTTTTGATAGCAAAGGCATTAATGCATCGAGTGCAATTTATGT
Source organism: Bryconaethiops microstoma (assembly GCA_037577275.1). NCBI lineage: Eukaryota > Metazoa > Chordata > Actinopteri > Characiformes > Alestidae > Bryconaethiops > Bryconaethiops microstoma. The sequence goes on along the minus strand of JBBJLS010000134.1, from coordinate 1,413,511 downwards.
AAATAGAGTAATTTGTGCACTTTTTATAGAGATTGAAAAAGGCAGTACACAGCATAACAGGTGGAAAAAATATGCAAAAATGTCTTATATGATATGCACTTGAGTACATATCACATTTACTCGGTCAATATCCAGAACTTAGGGGACTGTAAAAGAAAGCAATACCAAAGAATTACACATGATGTAATGAAAATGTTTCCAATATGTTTAAGCTAAGGACTATTTATGAACCTTCCTTTTTCAAGGTGTAGAAGCAAAGCAATGTTATGCCTACTCAGCATAGGTTCTTCATCTTTGTTAAGAGTGTGCTGTGACCATCATTAATTATTGCTTAGCCATGGTTTTTGTGCACTTCATACCATAAATCAATACTACAGGCACTGCTGAATCTATAAGCTTTTTTGCACTGCCTGAATGCCAGAATGTCTCATTGGGCTAGCATGCCCAACAGGAGCAAATTGAGCACTTCTGCATTTCACTACGTTCCAGGGGATAATTACAGTATTCTCAGTGCTCAGGAGGCGTAATTGCCCCCTGCCACTATGTATGTGCAGATGTACACATTCGCAGCACATTGAGGGCTTGCTGCCTCTACCAGTGACTCTGTATCCTTCTCTCACCTCCCCTCCACCTGTAATGAAGTCCGGGAGGAAGAGCGGCAGTCTAAATGAGCTGCACTATTTCATTTCATGCCCTGTCCTTTCTGTGTGGATGAAAGGGAGGAGACGGATCACCCTAATTAGAGGAGGTATTAATGCTTGTTATCTTCCCACTGCTGTTCCGAATGTGAGGTTGCTCTACTCCCCAATGACGGTGGAGCAAGTATTACAGCATAAATATCACAATGCTGTGTTGGGAGCTGACAAGAGAAGTGTTTTCCAAAGTCCCTTGCAATGAAAGGCGAAATGGGAGAAACAAATTGTGCCGTGTGTCCAGATATGGAGGTCGTCGGACCTACACTCTTTATAAAGATGAATGGACCTTGTGTTGTTAGTATAATATGAACTTACAATGAATACAGGCTGTATTTGTAGTTTAATGTTAGTGTATGTACTGTACGAACATTAAGAGACTTTAACATTGTTTGCATACTATATACCAAAAGCCATAGCTCTAGCTCTGCCTCCCATATGTATTCCTGTCTTCTTAAATCCTCATACAGTGCTCTTGAAGTAGTTGCAGTTTGTTCAAAAGGTCTGGCATGTGATGCGCATAATTTCTTTATCAAATTAAACATTGGGAATATTTATTTCATCTTCTAAGAGCCCAAGTCACCAATTGGTACACTGGAGCTAGCATTTATTTGAATTATTTTGACCACTTTGAGATTATTTAACACGCATCTCTCCTCATCTCCAAACTGTAATTTATGCTCTCTAGGACTGCCAGGGTCTTCACCCTGTCTGGTAACTACTAGCTACCGATATTTCAAGCTTAACAGACAGAGACCTTACACTGACACCTAAGTTGTTCTTTTTGAATGTCCTTTTGAACATTTCATTGACGCTTTTTCAAAAGAACCTACTTCTCATTGCTCTCACGGCAGCTAAGACGAAAGGTAGACGTTTACGTGCTCCTAGTTTGCTTGTCATTATTTCCATGGAGCTTTCAACCACCCACATACACAGGGCTTGCTCCAGCACTTTGGAAAGGTGGAGAGCTGTTATTAATAAAGTTAAAGCATTTATTATCACATTTATTGTATCATCTTATTTACTAATTGTTTTCTATTTACTTACTTCCCTTTTTCAAACTCTTGTTCGTTTTATTACATGTTTAAAAGTAAAGTGGTCTCTTATATTCAACCGTGAACACAACACAGCAATTTCTCTTGCTTTCTCTGCACTTAACCCATTTAACCAATGAGAGGCACTCAGGGAGCAGTGTGTGGGTACGGTACCTTGCTCAAGGGTAACTGGGATTCAAATCCACAACCTTCTGACTCTCTAACCACTAGGCCACCAGCTACCCCAGTGTTTATATTTTGCATATGTTACTACCATTATTATATACAGTGCTGTGATTTGCCCCCTTCCAAATTTCTTTTTTTTTTGCATGTTTGTCACACTTTGTTTAAGATTATAAAACAAATTTGAATGCTAGACAAGATAACCCAAGTAAACACAAAATGCAGTTTTTAAGTGATGATTTTATTTATTAAAAAGCAGCCCCAGACCATCACACTACCACCACCATGCTTGACTGTTGGTATGATGTTCCTTTTCTGAAATGCTGGGCTACTTTTACGGCAGATGTAACAGGACGCACAGCTCCCAAAAATTTCAGCTTTTGTTTTGTCAGCCCACAGAATATTGTCCCAAAAACTTGGGGATCATCCATTTTTTGGCAAAAGTGAAACAAGCCTTCGTGTCCTTTTTGGTCAGCAGTGGTTTTTGCCTGAAACTCTCCCATGCAGACCATTTTTGCCATGTCTCTTTCTTATGGTTGAGTCATGAACACTGACCTTAACTGAGGCAAGTAAGTCCTGCAGTTGTTTAGATGTTGTTGTGGGTTCTTTTGTGACTTCTTAGATGAGTCGTCACTGAGCTCTTGAGGTAATTTTTGTAGGCCGGCCACTCCTAGGAAGGTTCACCACTGTTCCATGTTTTCTCCATTTGTGAACAACGGCTCTCGCCATGGTTCGCTGGAGTCCCAGAGCTTTGTAATCTTTTCCAGACCAATAGATGTCATTTACTTTGTTTCTCATTGGTTCCTGAATTTCCTTAGATTGCGGCATGATGTCTCTCCTTTTCTGGGATCTTTTAACCTACTTTTTAAGTGATCTCTGGATTCAGCGGGTCTGGCAGTAATCAGGCCTGGGTGTAGCTAGTGGAATTGCACTCAGCCTTTCAAACAATGTGAATAACCAAAGTTACTTCATGAAAAAAAAAAAGAAATCAGGAAGGGGCCTAATACTTTTTCACAGCACTGTATATGCTATATTGTAGTGAGGCTGACATGTCGGCACAGTTGCTTCACAGCAAGAATGTCCTGGGTTTGGTTCCCAGCCAGGGCATAAGGCAAATTAGAGATGTGAATGTTGTATGAATAGATTTTGACAAAAAGTTCGAATATTTATTATACACACACTACAATATCCATCCATGACAACCTTTTGACAAATGTCAAACATATCAGTTGACCCTGAAAAATCTTTCAGTGAATGAATAATTTTTGTAAATGAGATTAGAAAAGTAATTATATTGTGTAGCAGATAGTTAAATGGGGTAAAATGGCAGTACAAACCAAACTCTCCTATTTAATTCAATTTTTCATGATGTGGAGCCTTTAGAGCCCATGATATTTTTACCAGCTGAAATTTTGCTTGCTCTGACATGTTTGTGACATGAACCAGCTGCAAGAAAACAGTACAATGATTAAATGTACTCACCAAATGCACTCTCTCCCTTTTTTAGCAATCTCACTCCATTTTCAACACCCTCCCTTCCTTCCTCTTTCCTTTTCATCTTCTAGTAGCTCTTTATTATTTGTTCATAATGTCTTTTCAGGTAGCGAATGAAATAAATTCATATTTCCTTGCTATTCTCTTCTGTGTAGCAACAAAACACCAGTGAAAACAAGAAGCATCTTACATGTCTGGAAGAAGCTCGCATTTTTTATTAAGAAAATTTTTTTTCAATTGAAAATCACTGTGATAAAAAAAACATGTTGATTCAGTCAGGTGTAATCACCTTCTCCATTACACATCAAGCTAGTTGGATTCCGCCTGTGGTCCGTTGTAATTGTTTTGATTAGTTCAGCATAAAAACAGTTATTCTTGGAGCATTCCAGTGCTTGATCTCAGGGACAAAGTTGTGGACAATCAGGAAATGGATACAAAACAATTCTTTATCAATCTCTACGAGCGCAGAAAAGTCCATTATTAAGAATTGGGAAGTGTTTGGTACTACAAGTATCCTCTGAGAATCAAGACGGCCCTCCAGAATGACTGGAAGAGCGAGGAGGAAACTGGTCGGTGAGGTTACCAAGCAGTTACAGTGGTCACTGTGTGCATGTAACAACAATATCACAAGTGAGTTACAAATGGCTTTTAAGGGAGGGTTACTAGAAAAAAGCCACTCCTCAAGAAAGGCCATTAAGGCTCGATAGAGCTTTGCAAAAATGTACCTTGAATATTCTGAGGCATATAGGCAATATAAGGAGCAAAATGCCATTACATACTTATGAAAACCTGCTGCCCCCTGCCAGAAAGTTCTCTACAGGAAGATGGTTCACCTTCTAACATGAGCACACAGCCAAATTGACCGCACAGTAGCTGAAGGAGAAAAAAGTGAATGTCTTTGCATGGCCGAGTCAGAGCCCAACTGACAATCTGCAGAATTAATTGAAGAATGCAGTCCACCAACAGTCACCATCCAATATGACTGAGATTGAACAGTTCTGTAAAGAAGAGCGGGCAAATATTGCACAGTGTAGCTGTGCAAAAATAGCACAGAAGTGTCCCAATAGACTCAAGACAGTAATTAAAGCAAAAGGCGGTTCCACAAAGAGTTTGGGGGTGGTAGTGTTTCTTTAGTTTTTTTCTAGACTATTGCTTTCACCTGGATGTTATAAATTGAATTGAGTAAATACAAAAGCAACTTGTGTGTGTATAATCATTTCAAGCTGCAAAGCAACAAAATATACATAAGGGGTGGTTCTTTTTTATACCATGTGTGTGTGTGTGTGTTTGTGTGTGTGTGTGTATTACAATAACAATTGCAACTGTCTTTTGTCAAATAGCCCACCCCTCTACTAAACTCATGAATATGATTATGTCAAGAAAAACACACTCCCCGCTATATAACCACAGCCAAGTCAAGTTTTAATAACAGAGAAAGCACAACACCTCAAGTTAGCACTGGACTATAAAGAAAAATACAGAGGACATGAAAACACAGCCTATGCAACCAGCCTGTCAACGGCAATGTTTTCCTTCAGTTTACCTCCAACTAAAGCATCCTATATGCCTTTGCATATCCACAGTAAATTGTGCTGCACTTACTGTAAAGGGATGTAAACTTTATGGCACAGAAGGGTGGCAGCGCTTGTCTGTGTCAAGAAAAGGCAGATAGACCTGTTAATTTAGCCTGTTAATTTAATTCCATAGCTCAGTGGGTGGCATGGATTCCAAGGGTGCAAGGGTTCCCATTATCTGCACTTTGCAAGTTGTTTTTGCCCATTGCCTTACTTTTGATTCTTTAGTGCTGTGAATATTCCCATTAAATTATAGTGTGGCTTACTTTTATCTAGTTAATTGTTAATGTGCATTAAAAACGACACTATGCATAACATATTAACAATTCATTATCATGCATTATCTATTTACCTTCAACTGTTGGAATACTGACAAGATTCATTAAGACAATAAATCACATTAACCATCAAACCACTGAAGTCAACTTCTTTTTTTCAAGCTAGATTTGTAGATGAAATAAATATTTAATTTAAACTTTCATGCCTGCCAAGGCTGCCTTTCAGGTACATTAAAATGATGTCTGCAACAACTGAAAGGATTTCTGCTCTTTTAAATATTACTGTAAAAAAACTGTCCTGAGATTCAAGGAAGACCAGAGAAAAGCAGGAATAATCTACAGTACAGTAATCTACAGTGTCTGCATCATTCTGAAGCAACCCATTTAATTTTGTTCAACTGACTCTTTTTAATTACTCAGATAATGGTTGAGATAAAGTGTAGATTTTTTTTAAATTAGACATAAGCATAGTCACATACATAGGCACATTTGTAAAACAAATAGGGTATACCACAGTTTTTTGAAATTGCTAAGTCATGTTTCTCAATACCGAAGCCACTTTTTGAAAACACTTCACACCAGTACCAGTGCACAGTTTAGCCACACAGTGCATCTGACCTTCATAAAGCACTTCAACCAGCAAAATAGTTCATCTGTGTTTCACAAACAACTCAAATCACCAAACATTTAGAGCATTGACTCTTTCAGGTGGACCGCTTCATCACACACAAACAAATAAACTGATTTTCAAAAACACAGTTTCCCTAACAATTTCATACTGTATACACACTTACACACACACACAAGTAAGTATATAAGTATTTCAGTGCTTATGAGTAATTCAGTGCTTTCCTCTGGAAAAGGAATCCATGTCACATCTAATTTTCTTTCTGGGGAAATATCTTCGAGAATGCCTTACCCAACTCTGGCAGTGCCCAGCAAGATTCTCTCAGCACCCAACACTCATAGGACCAAGCAGGGACATTGGGTGATGTGTATGACAATTAAAAACCTTCATTTTCATGCTGTGAATAATTACTCCATAAGGTTTAGCAAAGAAAATTATAGTGGTAGAAGCAATGAAGACATCCTTGCGTGTGATGCAGTTCACTCAGTGGAGTGGTGCAATGCCACGTAATCCCACAGCACAACAAAGACTGAAGCATTTGCATTCAGTCACTCTCTCTGATACCAGCGTCTTGAACAGTTCATCTAGAAACAGGATAAAGTGCTTTTTGTTGTCTGGGCCTGTGACTGATTGATGCAACAGAACACCATCATTTGAAATCGCTGCAAACATGACCATTTATCCGTGTGTGTGTGTGTGTGTGTGTGTGTGTGTGTCTGTGTGTCTGTCAGTTTAGTTTTCTGTGTAAGTTACATGTATTAAAGGACATTTAAGAAAGAAAACTGCTTTCAAAAACAGGTTTAAAAATGTCTGTGAAAGCCAACGAAAAGTTAAACAAAATCTGGTTTGTTGAGGAATAAGGGACTGGAGTTGTGTTCTGTGAACAGTAGAGTACAGTAACATAGTTACTGCAGGACTGGCCTTGGATGCTTGTCTCATAATTAGATCTTTTCTCTAAGAGCCAGCCAGAGCAGACCTATACAATTTGATGGCACTTCTTCTCTGCTCCTACTAATCCCCCCCCCCCCCTTTCTCTCTTTCTCTCTGCTTCTGTCTCTCTCTCTGCCTTTCTCTAGCTCTCTCTTTTTCTTTGTGTGTATGTGTATGCGATTGTGTGTACACACACGTCACATAGCAACACAGGCCGGCAAGTTCAGGAAAGCCTGTTGCTTGATTGAATTTATGGCTGAATGTAATTTATGTTCCAGCATTCAATGCAGAACAATGCATTTGCTAATTATGTTTGACTGGGAATGTCATTTGTAGAAGAAAGAAGTAAAGGCTCAGATGCCAACCGCTGATCCCTTGTGAGTGTATCTGTTTATGTTGGTGTCTACATATAAAAATAAAGGCGGCTAAAATAATTTCTTCTGTCAATAACATTTCAATTGACTGTTTTTTCAAGAAGCGTTGTTTGATATGTGTGAGCGTAAGGATACTTTTTTTTAAGGATTTTCTACACGGTGCGAAGGTTCTGCAGCAATTAAAAAGATATCTAGAGCATGCAAGCCATGAACCCTGTGGGAACCTTTAAGGTTTGGTGCAGTTCCCTCTTAAAAAACAAAGGAGCCCAAAGTTCTTTGGAGGTATCTCCTAGGTTCCCAAATGATCTTCTCAATAGACGGTTCTTCAGGTTTGAGGAACCCAATTGAAATTTGCTTTAGGGAAACAATCACAGTTCCTCTGCAGGCCTAGTATTTCTCCAAAGTGGAAAAAATTGTTGTGAGAGGAAACTTGCTCTTAAAGTTATGAAGTTCAACAGGGCTAGAGCCAGGACATGAAGAACAGTGTTGATTACACTTTCCTGAGACTAAAATACACCTAAAACATTTGAAGTGCTTTTATCCATCTGTAATGTGTGCCGGCTCCATTTTTTGCTATATTTTCTATTCTATTTGTTCTTTTGCTTCTTTCCTCCTCTGTCAACACTAAAGAAATGGAGCAGTGTTTTTTTCATCTAAAACACTGACAACCCCACCCCCACTCCAGACACACACACCCCAACATACACACCCTATTGTGATATCAGCTCACAAATGTTTGTTTATGGCCTTTCTTTTGGAATAGCTTATAAAAGAAAAGTGTCAAATCATTCTTTAGGCAAAATCTGCTTCACACCAAGGACAACATAAAGCCGTCAAGCACTGCAAAATATACACAAAGAATCATCAGTGTTTCTTTTAGCAAAATATGCAGGTGTTTTTATCACAGGCTGTGTAGAACAATGAGCGGTAGCTCATCTGCATGCATGTTTTGTCATTTCTCCTCTAGCCCATTCATCATTATTTGAGTTTTGACCACATGACAGCTTTTGACCAGATATTGTATCCAAACCAACATTGTGTCCAGACCATTTTCAGCACAGCAGTGACAAAACCCCACTGTGTCATTCTAAAGCCTCTGATGTTGTTCTAATGAACATCAGGCACATTTTCAGACGCTGCATATTTTCACTGTTTCCGAATGTGAATTGAACGGAGACATCACTATATTGACCTGAATATTAGTTTAGCACACTTGTGGGATTGTCTCTAACTTGTTATTATTAGTACATTTGTTCCCTGCCCTGATTTTTTTGTGGCCATTTAGGTGCTAACGACCCTGATGACCTTTATCATTAATAACTTATTTAAAGTCATGATACTGGTCCCTTAATTACAACATGAATTAACATTAACATTCTGCTCCTGCATGAAACATGCATGGGTGGTTGATATTATACCTTCAAAAAATGATTACTCATGCATGAAATTAGGAAGAATACATAATTTAGGCCAATGTTCTTTGCTTTGGATAAAAGTGTTGTTAACACGCCGCTTGCCTCGCCTGGATTAAAGTTCCCATGGCATGAAAATTTCACTTTATGAGATTTTTTAACATTAATATGAGTTCCCCTAGCCTGCCTATGGTCCTGCACTGGCTAGAAATGGCAATAGGTGTAAAGAGTGCCTTGATCATCCTGCTCCACCGTTCAGAGAACGACAGCTCAGATGGCCCAATCTGGAATTTTCCCCGTCTGTCATCATACGGGGAAAGGTTACCTTCCCTTTCTCATGCTTTGCCCACTTTGCCCGCCCAGAGAATTTTGCGCCCCTTCCCCAAAAAAATAAGCTACACCGACTGTCAATGTGATCGTGTGATAGACCACTTTTTCCTGTAGATACATCATGGCTTGCAAACGAGCGAAGCATGGCAGTTGCTCGGTGCTTAGATGTACAAATGAGCATAAATCAGAAAAACATGAAATGCAATGTAGGCTAGCATTAGCTACATGATAATAACTGGAACTGCATAAGCAAACCAATTAAATTACTGTACACCGACACAATATTTTGAACTAACCATTCGGAAATGTCCTGCTGCAGTCGCTGAGTTCCAGCTTCTTCAGATGCTTCTTCATCTGGATCAGATTCTGGGTCAAACTGGAAAGCTTTAACGACTGCGTGTCTACCAGCCATCGCTATATACACTGTAAACCAGGCCTATTCAGACACACACACCCCAACATACACACCCTATTGTGATATCAGCTCACAAATGTTTGTTTATGGCCTTTCTTTTGGAATAGCTTATAAAAGAAAAGTGTCAAATCATTCTTTAGGCAAAATCTGCTTCACACCAAGGACAACATAAAGCCGTCAAGCACTGCAAAATATACACAAAGAATCATCAGTGTTTCTTTTAGCAAAATATGCAGGTGTTTTTATCACAGGCTGTGTAGAACAATGAGCGGTAGCTCATCTGCATGCATGTTTTGTCATTTCTCCTCTAGCCCATTCATCATTATTTGAGTTTTGACCACATGACAGCTTTTGACCAGATATTGTATCCAAACCAACATTGTGTCCAGGCCTATTCAACTAGCGGCCCGCGGGCCGGATACGGCCCTTTTGAATTTTCTTATGGTGATATAATAAAATAAGTTGCCACACTATTAGCCATTCACAGCCGGAGGAGGCAGGATTTATCAGAAAATGCGTGTGTTAAAAAAAGCATAGCAGAGTGTAAAAGGTTGGCAGTAACGGAAGATGGAGTAGAACCGTTAGGCTGCCGAAAACAGGTGAGAGCTTTAAAAAGGTCTTTTTATCCTCTGAAGAACTTGACGTTCAGAAATAATGGTGTCTGTGCTTTTACCTGAGACGAGAAGAGAATCCAGTCACACACACAGCGAGAGGAAAACCTTTGTAGTTTTAGCTCAGTAATGTATCTACTCTAATGACTTTAACAGTCAGAGGTCTCATTTAGAACCGGTCACCGTTAAAACGGCCATTTTTGACGGTTAAAGCGGCACTGACATAAAGTCCATAAACAAAACAGATGAAGGTAAGTCTAAGCCAGCTGCTATGTCCACTTCACAGGAGGGGGAGGGGCTGATGGGCCCTAAATGTGTTGAATGTAACAAAATATAAATATGGACCTTGGTTAAAAAGCTCCTTATGTGAAAGTATTAAAGTTAAAGATAATGGATATGTGTCATTCGTTCATACTAATATAAGATCTATTATCAAGAGTAATTTTGTAGCCATTAGTTGACAAATATTCTATGTGGCCCACAAACCCCTCAGTGATATTCATATTCAGCCCACTTGCTACTGAAGTTGAATAGCCCTGCTGTAAACATTAGCACATGGTACTGCAGCTGCAAGTAGGCCCCTCCCTCACCCTCCGCCTCTCTCCTCCTCATTATCATTTAAAGCAACAGACACAGAAACGGCACATACTAGGGAAATCTCACTGTGGGACTGGTTCGAAGTGACTGTAATTTGGCACCAAGGCAGAATTTCGGAAAGAGACTTTAGACCGCTAAGACCTATATAAAAGCGTACAAAAGCAGCATGTCATGGGATTTTTTAGGCTTGGATTTGGAAAACAGTACCATGAAATCCCTGGCCAGAAGCCTCAGGTACGTTTACAGCATTTATCAGACGCTTTTATCCAAAGCAACTTCCATTCCCTAACTACAGGGGACAGTCTCCCTGGAGCAA
>JBBJLS010000134.1:1370238-1382228 GCA_037577275.1 Bryconaethiops microstoma | reverse complement strand
TCCACGGACGCGGTTTTGGGACGACCGGCCATAAACTGTGGAGAGAATTGAGTCAGAAACTCCGTTACCGGACTGAGGTACACTGGAACATCAGAACCTGATACAACTTCAGGTACAACTGATAGGAGACCTGGTCGGTTTTATAGGGGAACTGCAGACTAGCTTACAGATGTTCTAACAATCTTCAGTCTAAACCATGCGGTTCTCCCAAAGCAACACAATCATCCTACACCAACGATCACTGACCCATAACACTCCAATCATCAAGCGGTGAAACACGAAAGCAGTCAAATCTCAAGGCACGTTTTTGCCGAAAACTTTTCAACCATTTATCCTGGCGTTGTGATGTGTTTTTTTTTACCTTTTAAAGTTCACTACATGGGATTCAGTGTAATTTTCATTTTTTCAAACAACCTGTTCATCTTATCACCACGAGTCTGGTATACGTCATATTCAGAGGGTTTAAATCAAACGTTATTCAAAGAATTGCTAAGGCAGCTGTTGTCCACTGAAAAGACACCAAAGCTGGACATGCTGTCTTCAAGCGTCCGCCCTCTTCAAGGAGCACCTTGGTGACTAACGATGCCTCTCGTTTCTGCTCATTTATTTCTCCACCCCCCAAATATGACTTCAGCACTGATGTACGCTCTGGACAAGAATGTCAGTTAAATGCCGTGAATTTAAACGTAAATGTAAATGAGTCGAATGTCAACTGTCAACAATGTCAACGCTTCATGAAACTTGGTGTACATTAATGCCAGGGGAAAGATCAGGTATTCACAAAGTTTCATGAAATTTGACCATGCAAGAGTGCTGTAAAAATATTTTCTTCGTAGAAAATATTTTCTTTGTCTTCACAATGTTTTCACAAGGGCAGCAACAGAAGACCTGGATGTGAAGGGATAGGCTGCTGTTCGTCCAGGAGCCACCAGATGGCAGCATTATTTCATGTGTTGGTGGTGATCCCTTATTGTCACCCGGATCACAGGTGTTTGACACGAATGGGTGTACATAAATTAAGATGAGGGTCGTTAATAAATGACAGATTAGCAATAATAATTTTACAATAATTATAATTTGTATTTATACAAATTATATATATTTAAACTCAAGGTCATGTTCAGACGTAGAGGGGAGAGAGTTCAGAATCAGAGTGAAGAGATTCCCAGATTGGTGGAAGTGGCTCAGACACTCTGGGACCTTCTCTCAGATGGTTGGAGACCTAATTGGCTTTGTGATGTTATATTTTATTCAGACTTTATGAAATATCAGATTTTGTAGTCTTTGCACACACACACACACACATGTACCAATGGCAACCCTGAAACCCAACTCCGCCTCCACATAACAAATCCCTACTTAAACCATATATGTTTTTATATACAGTGGATATGAAAAGTGTACACACCCATGTTAAAATGTCAGGTTTTTATGCTGTAAAAAACTGAGACCTTGTGACTTTTAACCCCTACAATTCAATTGAAAAACAAACAAATTTGGTAGGGAAAAAATATAAAAAATTAAAAACATACAATAAGCTGGTTGCATAAGTGTGCACACCCTTGAACTAATACTTTGTTGAAGCACCTTTTGATTTAACTACAGCATTCAGTCTTTTTGAGTAGGAGTCTATCAGCATGGCACATCTTGACTTGGCAATATTTGCCCACTCTTCCTTGCAGAAGCGTCCCAAATCTGTCAGATTGTGAGGGTCTCTCTTGTGCACAGCCCTCTTCAGATCACCCTCACAGATTTTCTATTGGATTTAGGTCTGGCTGGGCCATTCCAAAACTTAAATTTTCTTCTGAGGAAGCCATTCCTTTGTTGATCTGGATGTATATTTGGGATCATTGTCAGGTTGAAAGGTGAAACTCCTCTTCATCTTCAGCTTTCTAGCAGATGCCTGAAGATTTTGGGCCAAAAGTGACTGTATTTAGAGCCGTTCATAATTCCCTCAGCCCCACTTCCACCGGAACCAAAGCATCCCAAAAGCATGATGCTACCACCACCATGCTTCACAGTGGGTATAGTGTTCTTTTGGTGATGTGAAGTGTTTTTTCTGCGCCAAACATGCCTTTTGGAATTGTGGCCAAAAAGTTCAACCTTGGTCTCATCTGACCATAACACATTTTCCCACATGGCTTTGGGAGACTTGATATATTTCTTAGCCAATTTTAACTTGGCCTGGAAGTTTTGTTTTTTTTTTGTAAGAAAAAACAGTCCAGACATATGGAGAATACAAGAGATTGTTGTCCCATGTAGTACACAACCAGTACCTGCCAGAAATTCCTGCAGTTCCTTCAGAGTTGCTGTAGGTCTCTTGGTAGCCTCCCTAACCAGTTTTCATCTAATCTTGTCAACAATTTTGGATGGACGTCCAGGTCTTGCCAACGTCACTGTCGTCCCATATTTTTTCCACTTTTTGACGACTGTCTTCACTGTGTTCCATGGTATATCCAATGTTGTCTCCTGACTGATACCTTTTAACAATGAGAGCCCTTTGATCCTGTGTAAGCTCTCTTCGAACCATGGCTTTTGTTGTAGCAGGCAACTGAGTGAATGTCAGGGAAATCCTGCTTGGACAGCTGAACTTTATTTGCGGTTAATCAGAGTGACTTTAATTGATGTCAAGTGTTTACCCAAGAAAACCGAATGCTGTAATTGAATCAAAAGGGGCTTCAACAAAAGTTTTGTTTAAGGGTGTGCACACTTATGCTACAAGCTTATTGTATGTTTTTTATTTTTATTTTTTTCCCTACCAAATTTGTTTGTTTTTCAATTTAATTGTACAGGTTATAGGTCACATTAAAAAGTGGTCAAAGTTTTGAAATTATTTTTTGTGGTCTCATTTTTTACAGCATAAAAACCTGGCATTTTAACAAGGGTGTGTACACTTTTTATATCCACTGTATAAACATACTCACACTTGCACATACACACATATATGTATACACCCACACATGTATAAATATACACATACACACATATATATACACACACATATATACACACACACACACACACACATATACACACACACACACATATACACACACACACACACATATACACACACACATATATATATACACACACACATATATATACACACACACATATATATACACACACACATATATATACACACACACACACACATATATACACATATATATATATATAAACTCTTGTGCCCTGCAGACGATGTGTTAACATGCAATTTAGAAACATTTTGCAGCGTAAGACAGCACAGAAACCATGTACGAGGTGAAAGAATCTAGATTACATTAGACCTCTGATTAGTCTTGTTGGTTCTTTAAGCTTGCAGATTGCTTTTATGACAGAAATGTAATCATAAGGACACGTTAAAAACTCTTTTTTGCCACAGTTGAAGCATCAGTTCAGGGTTGAGCTCAGAGTCTCCCAGCAGTAAGACAAAGCCAGCGCTGGGCTCTCCTTGCTGCTGCGCTGCTCGGCACTGGGGGAAGATGTGCCATGTTGTGTTGAGTGTCCACCAGGACTGACCTAGTTCCTGAGCACTAGACATACCATCACCATGACAATAGTGACAGAAGACCCGAAGCCTTCCAATGAACTGAAAGACAAAAAGAAACATCGGGGTTGCACAATACACACATTCTACACTGGCAGGAACCTTAGAGTGTGCTTGCACAACTATGACATTTTAGGGATTCCTACACACATCTACACATTCTCCCTGGAGCGAAGTAGGCTAGAGTAGACCCCTCTGGGAGAAGACAAGTTTGGACATCACACCCGTTAGATCTGCATGATTCAAGTGAAATATGTCACCATAACTCTCAGTGCATTTACTTTTGGCAGCAACTGTGCTTTATTCATGTAGATATGATTTACACATTTCAGTGCTCTAAACTTAAGAAAAAAAAAAAAAAATACACCCCAGGACATGGCTGGGGTCCAGAGATTTCTTCTTAAAGCTAAAGTGCTTAAAAAGTAAAAAGTCACTCCTTGTGGGTGTTAAAGATTTCTGTGAAATGTGCAACCTTCTATTACTTACTCTTCCTATAATTCATCCTTTATTGTAATCACATTTTTTTCAGTGACCCTACAAGACCACCCCATGGCAGCTCAGAATGTTTCACTCTTTCACTCATTTACACTACATTTAATTAAACTGGCTTTCATTGTCATTTTACATATACGGTCATCTGCAAAGTTATGCGATATAAGCCAAATTATGTCTTCTAATGACTTTCAAAGTGGAAAAAAGGGAAACGTCCTTATATATGGAGTTTTTCTGCACTTTAACCACATTGGAAAAAAAAAATCTGTAAAATATGCCATGTCTTATGCACCCCCCTATTGTTGCACTTTGTGTAGTCCTGTCTGTACAGTCAAATTTATACGTTTCACTTATGCCAGATACGGTTGATCGGCCTAGCCTCCAGTTACACCGCGGTTCTGGAGAAACGTTTCATTTCATAGTGTGCTATCAATATGGCTGAAATAATAAACCTACAAACCTACTTAGCTTTACTTGGATAGACTCCCGCAAATCCTGAGACCCCAGTAATGAATGAACGAATACATTAAAAATAGCAAATAAACAGTAATTGTGTGTGTTCTCTGCATAGAAAATCAACAAAATCCGGGAATTCTCCAGGGGTGCCTACACTTTTGCATATGACTGAAGGGCTACAGCTGGTGGTTTCAAACAGCAGTTCTCACAACTCACTTGTTTTAAATTAGCACACCAGACACATAGAAATAGACCTCCACTCTTTGACCATCACCCTTGAGGCAGTGTTTGACCTGCCATGAACTTAAACAGCTTTCCTTTTCGGTGAGAGGTTCTGACATCAGTGGGCCTATATTTTGGTCCATCATGTCCTAAGAAATTTGTGATCTAATTACTTCTGTATTCTATTATTATTATTATGGCAATTATTATTCCACAAAGATTGCAAATAAACCTCCAACTGCAATAAAACTCCAACTGGTCCAGCCTCCTTGGGTATAGAGCATCAATCAACTGGGAGGTACTTTGTGACCATCACCCCTCTCTGTAGCACATTGTTCCTTACCAGTTTCCACTGGATCCAACTGGTTACATTGAGTCCTTCCAATACAACACATGATATCGTTCAATCTGCCTTTTATGACACTGAAAACAGTCTTAAAATTGTTGACTTCGGTCCTGGAAAGCTTTCTACCATCAGAATCTTTCTGCTGGATTTCTGAAATTACCACCAAGTTTTAGAGTTTAGAAAGCTAGAGGGCTTTCAAATCAAATAATTTTTCAGAAGCAGCAATTCTATGCTAAAGAAGTGTATGAACACACATTACACCTTAAGAACTCACTAAATGACCAACACTGAATGGGACTCTAACTGTCATGGGTGACAACAAGCAAACCAACAAAGAGCAGCTATTCACAGCACTGATTTAGAAACAGCCTCAAACTAGTTCTGTAGGTCAGAAAAGCCCCCCAGCCAGGTCATTAAGAGGGGCCATTGAAGGATGAATGAGAGAGGAAGCCTGTGAAGGTCAGGAGCACCAGAGGAGGAGCGCGTCCTACAAAACGCTTAAAGGCCAATCAGCGTGGAGGGCTGCCAGAACATGTCTGGGAGGAGGGAAGGGGTGCTAAAAAGATGCCCTGGGTCCTGAGGAGGGGGAGGGGCCTTTTCCTGAAATACACACCTCATGCTCCATGCTACTTTTCAATCACTGCTTCTTCAGATCCTCAGCCCGGCTCTACTTTTAGGAAAGCACAGTCAGCTACGTATGGCTGAGACAAATTTCTGAACCACTGTAGAAAGTTGTGGCCTTTTATGAGCTGTCGCTGTTGTAACACAACCCTATATTTCCAAACCTATAGACTAGAATGGAAAAGGAAAGATCATTCTTAACATTAACGTATATTAATGCAGCAAGATTGTATTCCAGTAATGTTTTTAAAATGTATTTCGTTTCTAATCTGTTCGAGAAATGTTCACACTCTTTCAAATGGCCAAAAATGGGAATATTTTGGTATGAGGTGATATCGGAGCTTCATATGGAATAGAAAAAGCAGCAATCACACAGACAAGATGTGGATAAAATATTTCATGGTTCTTTAACGGCATACAAAGTTCTATATAGACTGTAAAGAGAGACAGAGCAGAGGAGCAGAAGGTCAGAGGGCACACAGACACAGACACAGACACACACACACTCAGACATTGCAACCCACAATTTCAGCTCCTTTCACTGTTCTTTGTTCTTTTTCTCACATTCCTCCTTCAGCACTCTGTAATCCTGCTCATTTAAAACAGGACTTCTGCCTGTCCTATTGTCTCTGTGGCAGAAACAACTATTTCAAGGCCCTATTTTAAGCCCAAAATAACGAAGTTCTGCAAGTCAACATTGTTAGAGCATTTGACACCATGTAGCTGAAATGGTGTACTCCAGCTGAGAGCGGTCAGTCCTGAGGTCAGAAACGTCCTCGTCCTCGTCCTCTCCCTCTCCCTCTCCCTCGAGTGTACAGGTGGCCGGCGGCCCTTCTGATTTTCCTGCGTTCCTCATGGTGCTCGCGCTCAGCCTGCTGCTGACTCCGCTGCTTCTCCGACTGAGAAAAGGAGGATAAAGAAAGAGGAATATAAATTAACTAATGGAAAGAGACTGGTTTACAGCAATAACCCTTAGTGATGTGATTTATATTACATCATTATTTACATTAGTATTTCATATATTAATTGAAATAATGACATATTTACACAATATATTACACTTTGTATCAAAAGGATGAGAGGTCGCACTTAGGACATTTTACATGTCGAAATATGGAAAAAAAAAAGAAGAAAATTATGCTTTTGTCTTTCTGAAAATGAATGATCTTTTTTTACATTTTACAATCTTGAAATATTCTTTGCTATTTATTCTTAATATTTTCATTGCTGCACTTCAAAATATATCCAGTAGGCAGCCACAATATATTAATAGCTAACTCAACACCAGCTGCTTGTGCACCATATGCTGCTACCGAAGCTGCAATTGTAGCCTCTTGTTGAGTGAACCTGGACGGTAACGGTGCAACGATTAGAATTACAGTTCCATTGAAGTTTCAGTTTGTTGCTTTCATTTATCAAATAATTTTATTGGGCTAGTTCACCTTTAATTTTTTATGACAGACAGAGTTGAGCTCTGCCAGTCACAGCGAGTCAAGTGGAGCACTCAGGAATTTTTGGAGCCACAGATCTGTCTGATCACGAGGAGGACCACTACGGAGGCGGTGGCAGAATTTGTGAGAAAATTATTACACGCCAAGGGAAGGTAAAAATGACAAACTACATAACCAATATCATTAATAAATGTATATTGCTACTAAGGATGTAGCATGTGGATGGTACATTTACAGCAGAAGAAACCGACGGATTACATTGTAAAGCGTTTCATAAAAAAAGTCACACGCTCTGTGTGGTCTGAACAGTTCACTTCACAGCATGATCTGCTAAACAAAGCCAAGGTGATAATTTCATACGAGTAAGCAATACTTTCTGGTTATGAAAAGAGACACAAAATTTAGAATCTGAAAACTAGGCTGCTGCATTTGGCCCGTCGTCCCCAGAAAGTATGCCACTGTTAGATGCCTTAATTTGCCCTGTGTTTATTGAGGCTTAACTCATTGTTTCTTCTGTCACCACTTGGATGAGGCGGTGAGCCACAATGGGCATCATAACTCCCAATGCTTTAAGGGTAATCACAGCAAAAAGGCACTCTCATTTCAAATTCACTCCACCAGCGTGATTAGAGCATCGTCTGCAGCTTTGAAATCTGCAATCACACACACTGTCCTGAAATCATCTCTAATCTCTCATGGCACCAGAGAAAGTGCAGGATACTTCTCCCCCGAGTCGCGGCTCTTTTATTTCATTCTCCTCCTTCTCGCCTTGTCTTTCATGTCTAAACCGCACTTAGCAGCTGGTCAGTTCACATACTAGGTCAAACACACATACCCTGGTTTTATAAGGTGAGTGAAGACACATGCACACTGTTAGAGCATATTCTTACAAAATTACTGACCTGTGATTTATTTTGTGGCAACTGTTTAACGCCAGCTGACTTTAAAGAAGGCTGGCACATTGAAACAATACAATTTTTCATGTACGTTCGGTCATAAATTATTCAAATACATGAATTATTCAAATCAAACACTACAACTTTTGTTCCGAGTTGCTACACAATGTCAAGTTTCCAATTTAAACCAGTACGCTAAGAGGTACTATGATACTGTGGCTAATTACTGTGGTACTATTATACCACAGTAACAGGCCAGTTGGAAATGAAAACGAATTTGCCTACATGCTATTCATGATGGCGATTTTTCCCCCAGAGGCGGTCTAGTCAAGGCATGCTTGCTTCTTTCATAAATAAATTTAAAAAAACCCCACCAAAACATCGCTCAACCTGCTCAAACTGCTAAAACTGCTAACAGCTTGTTGTGAAAGCTGCTGAGACTCGTTGATCTGGTTTAAGACATGGTAAGCGTAGTGTCCAGGGACTGACAATCATTTTGCTCTAATACTCTAATGAGCACCTACATAAATTAACTGGTACGCACCAAAATTAAAACTTTTCTCTGTGTCTCGGCCTTGGTGGGGTGGGGGGTTCGGTGGGGTTCGGTGGCCGGTAGGGTTTGTGTCGTTGTGCACGCAGAGGTCTGTGTAGTTGGTGGTGGTGGTGGTACCGGGGGTTGGGGGGCGGTTTGTGTGCATGCCGGGCTCCGGGGGGCAGGGTGTCTGTGCTGGGGTCTATGTCTCGGCGTGGTTCCGGGGGGTTATGCACACAATATGAAGTAACAAATTAGGTACGCATTTGTGCTGTGAAGACTGAAAACTGGTGCGCAGTTTGCGTACCACTCTTGAAACAATTTGTAAAAACAGACCCTGTTGTTTAAAGCACACCCAGCCCTGCACACAGCATTTGGCTACACTGTGACATCACTCACACTAAGTCATACTGCGTCTTTAAACCACATCTACAAATCTGTGCAAACTTATAGAAGAGCTGACAGAGGTTTTCGTGATGTGCTTAAAGAAAAGAAACGAATGACTGACAGCCTTGTACATCCAGTTCTAAAGTAAAGTAGCATCATTTGAAACATCTGACAGAAGCAACAATTAAACGTGATTAAATTAGGCTGATCCACCATATCTAGTGTAAGCGAAAAATTCTGCAAATTTGACTGTAAAATTAACTACTATGGATAATGCAATCTAAATGAAGTGAAAGTGACCATTCTGTCATACGTGAACACACCACAGCACACAATGTGAACAGCACAAAATTCATCCTCTGTATTTAACCCACTTAACCCATTCACCAAGTGAAGCAGCAGGCAGCCAGGAACGGAGAGCAGTGTGTGGGGACGGTACCTTACTCAGGGTACCTCAGAGGTGCTTAGCAGTCTTGGGAATCGAACCCACGACTTCCTGATCACAGAGCAAACACCCTAACCACTAGGCTACCAGCTTTACACATTCTGTAAATGTAAACATATCCATTCTGACCTAAAGGAGTATGCTACAATTTCTAATTGGGTTGAAGGAAGGCTACAGTGTGTTAAATGTATTCAGCTAAGCCATAGATTCTTTTCCTTCGAGCAGAACCTCCCCCTCTTATCGGGCTGGACTGGAACCAATCAACAGATAATACAGATTACATGAGTTTTAGTGCTATTCTAGTTTGTGGAAGCATGACTTTTAAGATTATGTTTTCATCACAGGCTTCTTGCTGACTCTGTATAAAGAAAGACAGGAGGTGGGGAGAAGATGAATGCATATGTAGAATGCACAGAACATGCAGAACCGTAGAAGAATGCGTGATAATGACAATGTATAAACCAAGCGCTCTGGGTGTCCAAGGTGAACCTCAGCAGAAACCCAAGCCAAGAAGGAAAAAGATAGAACAAGCTGACCACACTCTCTCAAATGCCACACCCACACAACCTCTGGCTTAGAGAGTAAGAGGCAGAAAGAACAAAAGGTTCCCCAATTCAAGCTCCCTCACGTGCGCCAAGCTTCAGGCCCTATTTGCACATTCCAGGTACTGTGAGGACTGGTTGGAAGACATTTAATATTTTATTTTTCAAAACATACAAGCCATAGCAATTATCCTGGCAAGGGGAAATTGTACTCATAAATGCTTTTTCGCAATTTGCTCTTTGAAGCTGGCAAGGCCTTCCCACACAGCGTTTCCACATTCAGGTGAAGTGTGTACCAGTACACAGGTCATGCAAAAGCACTGCATTTATTAACCCTTTGACCCTCACAATCACTGCAGCATTTAAATATCAGCGTTGTATAGAACACAAAATCAAGAGCAATGTGAATCTGCAACCAGTTTCTTAGTAAATAAGTTTTCAATCATCACTTGTACATGATGACACAGTTGAAAATAGATCTGGTGAGAAAGTGTTTCATTTTATAAAACATAACACCATTTAAATTGTTATACTGGTTAGAACAATCAGGTGCATTCTTTCCCCAAATCATTCGGCTCTAGCACAAAGCCTTCCATTTCTTTATATTGGTTTAGTGCACAATGTTACAAGAACAGCGTTACTCTTAATAATATATGTAGCTATTTATGAGACATAGAGACCTTAATATTAATTGTATGTTAAAAACTGAATTCCTCTAATTAAAAAAATGGCAAGTTTTATAAAGTAAGTACATTGTTCACTCTTATAAGAAGCGTTTTATAAAGTAAGTACATTGTTCATATGAAGATAGTTATTACTGCATCTGAGGAGTCGGACATGGTCCAAATCCTCCTCACCTTTTTGAGAGTGAAGGTTAGCTGTTTGCTTCCAACGGCCGTGTCGGCGAGGTTCAGCATCCCTGAGCTTTCCTCCATCTTCAGACGCTCCTCAAGAGATGTTCTGGCAAAGAAACCACAAACAATAAACAATGATAAAATTAAAAAGACTCCATTGTGAAATAAGACAGCACAGTCTATAAAGCAGCATCAACAACAACAAAAAAAAAACCACACAACTTACAGTGCAAACTGTGCTGAGGATCCTTGTTGCCCAACAATGGCTGAGTCTAATCCATTTGGTCAAATTTTAATGGTTAGAAAACGTACAGAGTGAAGTCTAGAGGAATCAGCCATTCATGTCCAAGTGATTCATAAAACCATTCACGTTAATTTCACAGTTTGGAGAAATCTGTCAGCAGAGCTGTCAGTTTATGTAATACTTATTTTTCATGATTTGCCTCTCTGACGTGGTCAACAAGAGGTGTAGCTAACAGCTAATGAGAAACAAATAAGGTGTGATGGAAACCCACATTATATTTGGACTGAGCTGACACCTATATTTGTTCCTGATTCCTGTAAACACAGAGATAAATGCTTCAAAGAGGTTCCATTGCTATTGATTTTCCCAAATGATTCAAAATAAGCTGTCAATTAGTAATTCTTACAAAAAACGGGAAAAGAATATTTCCTGTGTCAAGTATTTCACGTGTTTCATAAGGCACTTACTAATATCTATGGCTGGTTAAAGTTGAGAAACTTTAGAACAGGTTGTTGCTATACAGTAACCCCCCGCTTTTCACGGGAGTTATGTTCCAAGAGCACGCGCGTATTGTGAAAAACCTAAAAATACCTATTTTTATGGTGTAAACCCTAAATACGCCCCCAAATATGCTCCCAAACACTTTAATTTCATTTTAATGAAATTAAAGCTTAATACATTACCCTTAACGAAAATGTATACAGGGGCGGACTAGCAATCTGTGCGTTCTGGAAAAGTCCAGAACGGCTGTCTCGGGCCCGACGGAGAGAGAGAGAGATTTCAATTCAGCGTGGCAGAACGGACATTCTGGACTTTTCCGGTCTCTTCCGCTGTCCAGAACAGCCATCCGTTTGGGCGGCATAGGGCTTTTTGAAGAATGAAACGAAAACAGGAGAACAGGAGGGCAGCAGCCAATAACTGGAAATTTGGCTGAATTTATATTTGGATT
>JBBJLS010000134.1:1339296-1364409 GCA_037577275.1 Bryconaethiops microstoma | reverse complement strand
TGGACTTTGTAAAGCTGCTTTGTGACAACCTGGTTGTAAAAAGCGCTATATAAATAAAATTGAATTGAATTGAATATCAAGGAGATCAAATTTCTCATATTAACGATAAAATATCATTATATTGCCCACTCATTTGGAGAATATAGTCATTTTCTTATTGTAACTAGATAATCACCACAGATATTATCCTGATGTATCCAACAATTTTCCCGATGTATCCAAGTGGGGAAGGATGGAGCTTTGGAAGAGTTTGAGAAGCCCATGTTCTAGAATAGCTTTAATTAAAAAGTACAAGATGATTGTGGAAGTATGACCATCCTCATTATGGTGTGTTAGCTTATTCTGTGTATTTTTGCTAAACCTGACCAGACCCAAACTTTAACAGCTCAGTCAGGCTGGGCCATGGTCGGATAGCTCAGGCTCTAATGTAACATGGCATTTTTTTCTTCTGTACAGGCATTGAGTGTATTCTTGTCCTGCCGGATCCTCGTAGCTACTGGGACCCTGTGTTTGGTACGTGTGTGTTCCTGCTGTCCTTCCTGATCCCAGTAGCCATCATCAGCATGTGCTACAGCCTGATGGTGAAGCGTCTGCGCAGTGTGCGCATCCTATCAGGCTCCAAGGAGAAGGACCGGAACCTGCGGCGGATCACGCGCATGGTGCTGGTGGTGGTAGCCGTCTTCGTGGTATGCTGGACGCCCATTCAAATCATGGCGTTGGCCCAGTCGCTGGGCTTTAATTTGGCCAGCGTGCACACAGTGGTCCTCATGCACTTTTGCATTGCCCTGGGCTACGTTAACAGCAGTCTGAACCCCGTGCTCTACGCCTTCCTGGACGAGAACTTCAAACGCTGCTTCCGCGAGTTCTGCCAGCCCTCGCCCTTTCGCCTGAATGCACAGCAGTCAGGCCACATGCGCAGCATCGCCCGCGAGGTCGCCTACAACTGCAAGACCACGGATAGCAACAGTAACCCGGCATGACTAGGCGTGGAGCTGCCCCTGGTCAGCCCCGAGCCGCAGCCCAATCCAGGGACAGGCAACTCAAACTCTGAGCTCACTCAGATCACCACCCTCTAGCGCCACGGACGCCTCTGCCAGGCGGGCAGAGGAATAAGAGGGTCTAGGAGTGAGGGTGGGGTCAGGTCCAATGACACGCCCTCTTAGGGACAATGGGGCTCACTTTTCAGTGTCTTATATGGAGTTGAATGTTAACATTTGTGTCCTTTTATTGTTTGTTTTATGGTTTTAATTTCAACACAAACTTTTTTCTTGTTTGGTGTTAGCATTGTGTAATTGTTACTTTATATGAAAACCTTTGAACCAATAAAAATAGTCCAAATTTACTTAATAAAATAAAATCTTGTTACATTCATGTGTATTGAGCTTAGGAACATTTTCCTCCTGTCTTATAAAGTGACTATTTTAGAAATACAGGGTTTTGTTTTTGACAGTGACAGATTCTTTTTTTTTATGTCAGTGAGTCTTTGACAGCTTACATACGACTGCATTGCCTTAAATACAACACGTCCGTTAAAGCTAAGCCCATGGACTGAGGGATTTGACACTTTTGTTTTGCATTATTACCTTCTATTAAACTATATTCTATGTATATAAATATACATACATAAAAGAAATAGAAAAAAACAACAGAGACTTAGCTATTAAAGCCTGATTGTTGTTTAATTTAAGAGAAATGCTATTTTTGTTGGTTGTCCTGTAACAGAAGCAAAAAATATTTTGTATTTCATTGTTTTATAGCAGTTTTAAGTTTTACGGATGATTTGTAAAGACAACAAAGTGTATTATGTTATACTAAAAGTTTTAAAAAAGCATACGATGAAGCACGAGTCATAATATTGATAGAGTCAACATTAGTCAACATTTCTGATATTCTTGAATGTTTTCAGTGTATGCAGTATCTTGCTTTCTCTACCATGTGTTGATATTCTTTGTCAAGTCCAAAACAAGAAGGAAACTTTCTTACTGGTTTACATCACAGACCTCTGAATGTCAAATGACTTTTAAAAAGCCAAATGAAAAAAGAAAAAAGAAATGAGCAGAAGAAGTGAGATGCTGTAATTTCAAAAGCTTCTTGTGTATTGTATTCGATGTTGTAATGATTTCTTCACTTGCTGCATTGAATTGATTCTTTGTCTATTTATATATTTGTTTATTTATTTCCTGTTGAAGAGACCTGATGTTGTGTAGACTGATATGCTGAAACTGTCTACTGAGTTATTGCTATGGGATCTAGACAGTTATTGATATATACTGTATACCGAGGCTATATTGGAAATCTTATATTTTATTCTCTGCATATGGATTAAATGGCAGTTATTAAAATGCACTGTGAAGGCTTGCACTGGATTTTATGTTTGCATTTTTTAATTTTTTTGTTTTTTCATACTTGTGGTGTGACTGCACCTAGCAAAGCACACACATTAGGAGCCTTGTACGGGATGTTTTCTCCTATGTTCAGCATGTAATGAGATGGAAGGAAGCAGAAATGAGGATGAGCAGGTGGGTTTAAGAGAATGCCATGCATGGGTATTGAACAATAAAACTATCAAGATGGTAAAAATTGCAATAGCATCGTCCAAACACTTCTCCTGATACAAATGCCAAATAGCCTATCTAAGTTCACTTTTGTAGCAGGTGCATATGAAAGAGTGTATTATTAAGAAACTTGCCATTGCCATGTTGTACAAACTTTATAGAAAACATGGAAAAAGAGACCATTCGGCCTTAAGAGTGTATAGAAACCACAAAATAATGGAAATTTAACACATTTACTTTGAAGTGAATGACTTAAATGTGTTATTCAGGTGAAAAGTAACACTGTTAGAGTAAATTAATTATAGTTTTCAGCTGAGGAATCATGCTAAGGTTAGCACAGTAGAAACTCCATTTATTTCCAACATGACTGGATTTAATCAGTTACAAATAAAAACTTGGTAGTATTGCATTCTACATTGGAAGGCCAAATGGGAAATCCACTCATTTTCAAAATGTCTGCAGAACAAATTCATTCAGAATGATTTGATGTGAAATGGTTTGTTAAGAAACCGTGTCAGAACTGTTGACAATTTTGGTGATAGGAACTAGAAAGTTCCCATCAGAGATAGGTAATTTCCTGAGATTATTGACTTATAAAATCATGGATTTCATTACTACACCGTTTATGAAGAGGTCCTGCCACTGCTGCTCGACTTTTCAGTATTGTTTTTTCTTTGTTTTACCTGCAAACTGTTTTGAAGATTATTAAACTACTCTCTGTCAACAGCATCACCAAATTACAGAACCGGAAAAGATCCAATCAATAAGCAATGTAAGTATCATCACAGAGGGAGCTGAGCTACTTGTCTGCTCTGAGTGCAGTATGTTTAGTTCAGTGGATGTTTAGTGTGTTTAGTGGAGAATTTATTTGTCAGTAGTGTCAGTTAATTTAATCTCTGATGGAGGTTTCTCAGTTAGAGGTGCAGATCTGGACTTTAATCAAGGCTAGAAAGTGAGAGTCAGGCTTCTTAACAATTCCGGGTGCCATAAGAGGAGATGTCCTAGACTCCAGCTTACTTCTCCCAAAGGTGATTCAATGGCATAATCAAAAAGCTCTCCCTTGTGCAAGAGCTTCCTCACGTAAGCACCACTCTCCTCATCCCATTCATATGTCAAACAGGTTTGCTCCACTCAGTGAAGTGCCTGCTGAGAAGCCTGTTAAAACTCCTCTGGTTACAGGTGATTCAATTATTCGACATGTGATAGCAACTCCTTTAGTGGCTCCAGCAAAAGCTACTGTTAGTTGTATACAGGGAACTTGAAGCTGTTAGCTAGCAATAGGTATGACAGGACACTGATACATGTAGGGGCTAATGACATTTGTCTGTGGCAGTCAGAGGTTATTAAGAATAACATTAAAGAGGTAAATTAGGCCTATGTCCAGTGCTGCAATATGCTCTGGTGATTAGCCAAGTTGGAGTCTTTCCAATCCAACTGGAAGAGGAATCTCAGAGACTAGGGCAAAGCACTTACAGCATCACACTCAGCCGGTCTATCATCTCTCACTTAACCTGACAAAAATAATCCTAGATTTCTATTCAGTATTCTAAATTAATTAGTAACCAGGGAGGTACAGAACCTCAGATACCTGCAACCTATAGTAGTGATGATTTTACACAAATTTTTTACAATAAAATTGAAGCCATTAGACAAATAATACAAATTGACTACAGCAGAGAGGTTGGCTACGATTATCCGATAACTGCGATTATCCTCTCATCCCAATCTTCTACCAGTACACTCAATTTGCTTGTTAAAAACAGCCTTAAAGAAGTAATAATCTGGCCAATTTTAGCAATCATAAACTCTTCTCTTAGTATTGTTTTTTACCAAAAGCTTTAAAATAGTAGTTTAAGCCTATGTTAAAGAAGACAAATCTTTATCTATGCAAGCTTTCATTCCTACAGTTATGTTTGCTTTTGGATAAGAATCGCATATATGGATCCAATATGGGTTCCAGCCTCATCACAGCACTGAACAACCATAAACAATCTTTTACTGTCTACTGACAAAGAATGCGTGTCCTTGCTGGTTTTACTTGATGCCATTCAACACCGTAGACCACTCTATTCTATTAGGCAGACTTAGGAGTCACAGGAACACCCTTATCCTGGTTTAGATCATACCTGTCCAATCACTATCAGTTTGTAAGTGAAAGTAGAAACTTCAGCGTAAAAAGTAAAATATGGAGTCCTGTAAATTTCTCTCTCGGGACCTCTTTTATTTACATTGTGCATGCTGCCATTAGGTACAATTATCTAAAAACTTTTCTCTCTGCCAACGCAGTTGATAAGCATAGATTAAATAAGACTGAGGTTTGTTCAACTCAGAAAAACAAGTCCAAAAAATGCCAGAAACAAACTGTCAGGTTTTATATTAGATCTTGCTGGTTTCTCAGCTTCTCCTACGTCAACTGTAAAAAAATCTGGGTGTCACTATCAACCCAAATTTGTCAATCGATGCACATATTGGTACTATTACTAAAATAGCTTTTCTTCATCATCGAATTATAGCTGAAATAAAAAACACATTAGAAAATTGAGTTCACACCTTATTACCTCATGGACCTTCTTCTCCAGACTTATTGTAACACCTTGCTGTCAGGCTGCTCCAACAAGAACCAAAATAAAATCCAGAATGCCACAGCTATGAATGCCAAAGTCTTCACTAGAACCAGGAAATTTGAGCACATTAATCTGATATTATCAAAACTACATTGGCTTCCAATCAAATTTCATATTGATTAGTACAGAGTATAGAGAATTCTAGTAAACAAAGATACTGGTGGTGTTGTCCCACCACTTCTCACATTCACTCAAATTTGTTAACGGTAGAGTCAGGGAGCAACAACATCTCGGGGTGCTGTTGTGTCTGTGATACACCTCAACTCTGTCCTTTCTAGCCAGGGTGTTAAAATGAGGTTAAGGAGAGGTCTCGACTTGCACTCGTTACAGTTATAATTTGTACCCTTTAAACTTGAACAGAACTAACTGTTTTCTGTTTTTCTTCCATCCTTTTCTTCTCAAAAGTAAAGTGTAGCCCACCAGTCTAGCCTGGCTGACCACCATCAGTGTCTGCCATCGTGGTGGTCCCTCGCCCAAATGTCCTTGACTGTTTTGGCTGCTTTGGGCTGCCTGTGTGCTCCTACTCCCCCATCCAAGGATGATTGCTGTCCAAAGCAGAGACTGCTGTTCTTGTTGCCATAAACTGGAGAACTCAAACTTCTCCTCACACAGACTCCAACAAAAACTACTGACTCTTACCCACTCTGTTAGCCAAAGACTCTTCAGCGATGATTAAGTCGGTATACAAATGTCTTCTTTTGTTAGTTATGTCTATTATTTCTTAACAATAACTACATTGTGGAATATTATTGTCGTTTAGGAATGTAATGGTCTGCAACAATGTTTAGGAGGATAATAGGTGTCAAAGTAACACCCACATGAATACCAGGACCCAAGGTTTCCCAGCAGACCGTTGCCCAGAGTGTCACACTTGCCTTCTTCCCATACTGCATCCTGGTGTCATCTCTTGCCCAGGTAAGTGACACACAAGCGCCTGGCATTACAGATGATGTAAAATAAAAGACGATCAGGGGTCTGTATGGACACACTCACTGGTCTGTGCAATCATAGAGAAAATGAAGGAGGTTCCTATAGTTCTCAGGTACAACTATACTACTAATGCATGGAAAATGCTACAGAGCCCTGGGAAAGACCTTAGGTGTCCCTGTCAGTACAACTGGATAAATAATGTTCAGTTAGGTCAGTTAGGTGCATCATCCAATATTTCACTTCAAATAAAGATTGTGAAAGTAAAAGAGAAGCCAGCAGTTACTCAAAAGGAGTTGTAGGATGACCTGAAAAGATTGGGACTAAAATTTGCCCAGAAAAGAATGGACTGCACCAGTATCATATACATTTGCATACCCCCTGCAAAACTCCTCTGCTTAATAAGAAGCACAGAAATGAACATCTAAAATTTACTCACAAATACATTAGGACTGTACCTTGGTCAAACAAAACAAAAATATTAAAATATAGATAAATATCGAAATATTTCTTTGGTGAGTAGTAACACCCCTGTACCATTTGAGGATGAGCATATCATGATGCTCTCACTTCATATTTCATTGTGTGAATCATCCCAAGACCCCCGTACACACTATGAAATGTGGAGCAACATAGTGGACCATAAAACACAAGAATTTAATCTCACTGGCAAAGAAAGAGATGTTTGTTTCAACTAGACCATGGCCCCAAACATACAGCCAAAACAAGGGTTTTGGCTTGTCCTAGAGCCCACTTGAATAAGACTGTAAAGTTGGAGGCTTACTTGTTTAACATGGAAAGAATAATATGTCTTTACATGTCCCCATCAGTTAAGTAGATCTCTATAATGCACAAATGCTCCCTGTCTATATATTCACAAGCAGCTGCATCCACCCCTTCATCTCTTGTTCCTCATGGACCTTCTTTTGATGTATCATAATTTTTAATGTTGTTTTTCATGGGTTGCAATGAAGCTCTTTTTTTACACTACAAATGTCATGCGTAGACACTCTAACATCTCATGCAGAATTCATAGTCATGTCATTTTGTGTTGTAAATGTAAAACATCCTTGTTTCAGCAGTGATTCACCTTTTTTCCACAGAAGATAATGTTGTGAAGCATCATATTTTATCCATGGGAAGATTCTTCTTCTCCTGTCTCTATTGATCTTTTTTTTGTCATTTTACTGAAATCTTCATCTCAGTTACACCACAAATGATACGGTAGACTTGTATGTTTAAAATATGTAATCAAAGGACAATGGTTAAAAAAAGAAGAGAGAGAGAGAGAGAGAGAGACATATGCAGAGAAGCATCTGCTCCTGTTGCATTCCACCATCAATATTTGATGTTTTCATTTTTGCTGCTATGGTAACCCATTTCCCCTGAACCCTCCCCTTCTATTTTTTTGCAGAGTCCTTGCAAAAATCATGAAAAAAGACTATGTGGCAGGAAATCAGAGCTGAGAATTGTAGGTCTCCTGGGAGAGATCCAAACTATGAAACGATCAGTGACTTTCAGCAGGTTTTTGATAGATCAAATGTTTGTTATTCTCTTAAGGATGAGACTAGGGTAATTATAACTATATTACTGTACAATTTTCAGGCCTAGTTGAGACTACAGCAGGGGTGTACAGCTCTGGTTCTGGAGGTTTCGTATCCAGGACAGTTTGGTAGTTCCCCTGCTCTCCTACTAAACTTGACAATAAGCAGATGGTCTGAAACAGGTGTGTTAGAGCAGGGACCAGAGGTGTGGCCGCCTGGGTTACAGGATATTCGTAGCATCAATATCGACCAAGTCCACAGGAAATTCAAACAAAACCAAACACTGTTGTGAAAAAAACACAGCCTTGTACATCTAAAATAGTAGCAGGGAAATAAGAGAAGGCAAAACATTCTTGATTACAATGAAGTTAGATTTCTGTTGGTCTGGTTATCATGAAATAATGTAATGGCCAGTGTGTGTTTTTAAATATAAAAAAAAGAGATACAAGGAGGCACACAGAGGCCCTGTCAACTAGGGAGCTCTAGGACCCCTTTTTTGGTGTTGCACAACCAAGAATGCTTTAAAGTAAGTCCTCCCTTATGGAGGACAACAATTTAACCATGCAAAGAACTACTCTAGCTCTATTTCCCTACTCAAACACATTTAACAAACTTGCCCATTAACAGATGAGTTGAAACAGGTGCGTTTCAGCAGGGAGATCATAGCCAGCAACCCCCAGGACCAGAGCTAGATAACCATGATACAGGTGCTTAGTTTTCATAGATATATCAAGTTTTTTTCCCCCAAAATGTATTAAAGTCATTGTTCATGAATTTTCTTTCATGAAATTTTACAGATCAGCTGTTGCTCTCAAATCTCTATATTTCAATCCCTGTTTGAAGCTCAAAACAAGGCAATCAGGCAGAAATACTGAGATCTCCAGTCCAAGACACTGTTTCCACAGAGGACCATGCTAACAATTTAATCATACAAACCAATTTAAATGGGTCTTTCTCCAGGGGGGGTGGTGGCCTAGTGGGTAGGATACTTGCCTCTGGACCAAGAGGTTATGAGTTTGAATCCTACCTTCAGAAAAACCACCACTGGGTTCCTGAGCAAGACCCTTAACCCCAAGTTGCTCTGGGGAGACTGCCCCCTGTAGTTAGTTAATGGAAGTCGCTTTGGATAAAAGCGTCTGCTTAAATGCCGTAAACGTAAACACTTTGATTCAACATGATTTTACAACCTTTATGAAAATTACTTGAAGAGCCACTCTTTGCAGTGCGAGTCAGGAGCAGAAACCAATAAAAAAAAATCCCGTGCGGATCCACAAAAATGCATGAATTTCAGACAACAGACAGCAGTCTGGCATGCACTTGGATTAGCCTAATCTTTATTCATAAAAACTGGTAATGCAATTATTTATTTAGTTCAATGTAGCTCAACAATAATGTGACCAAGAACAACATCAAAGAACCAAAAATAATGAATGCATGAGTTTATTTGTCCCTGAATATATGGACAATTTATTTACATGCAAAGAAGGTTAACAAACGAACCTGCACTAATGTCTCAATTATGGGTCTAAGCATTTGTCACCTGCAGCTGGCCAAAGTGAATAATTATAGTCTTGTGCATCATGTGAGAACAACTCAAACTGTAGAAACAGTTACTCTCTCCTTCTCTCTCCTTCTCTCCTTCTCATGACGCAAGATGTTCAGAAATCCCCTTCTAGGCTTCTAATGAGAAATTTCATGGGAATGCTTAATTTTCAGGTATGTGTGTGTGTGTGTGTGTGTGTGTGTGTGTGTGTGTTTCTGTCTGTCTAATATTCTTACAACAATCTCAAAATGAGAAATATATACTAAGCATTTAGATTAGGATTTTTGGATTTAGATTAGGGTTTTTAGTTATTTGGATTTATAGTGTAAAACAGTAGCCACTAATTAACACAGTGGTATTTGACAACTAATCTACTTCCATTACCAATGAGAGCATAACTGAATAAATCAGATCCATTAGGATCTTTTAGGGCTATAATTTCTATTGATCTGCGCTGGGAGCTGGTTTGTTGACGGAGCTAAAATTTTGATTTATAGATTATTATAAGCAGATCCTGGGCAGTTGAAACTTTTCCACACTGTGAATATACACTCTTAAAAATAAAGATGCAACAAAGGGGGTTTGTGGACCGACGCATAGAAGAACCACTTCTGGTTTCCTAAGGCTCCCCAAAGAACCTTTGTGAAGGTTGTCCCTGGTTCTTTAAACATTCTGTGTAAACATTTTAAAGGTTTACACTGTAAACCAACAATCTCTATTTTTAATAGTATAACCAGTGAAACAGTCAGTCTGTTTCATGTTATAATTATATTTGTCACACTGCTTCAAGGGCTTCACCCACACTGTCAGCTACTCACTGTATTCATTGAAGTTCTGTGGAACATACGGTAGGCATGGGTCATTCAGAGGTGGCTGGGCACATTGTTAAATGGCAGAGTTAACCTGTCAGTAACTAAGATAAAAACACCTATTGATAGCTCACACACTGCAGCACCATGTTTGAAAGACGCTTCCCAACTACAGCGATGTAGCAATGAAATGAGCTGCCTAGCAGCTGATGGCTCTATTTAAATGTTAAAATGTTGATGTGTACAGCTTTAGTGAGCCAATGGAACAGTCAGTAACTGCTAGACAGGGTCCTTTTAATGCCCATAGTTTTGGAATTTAATGCTCATATAGGTGTGACTGACATTTGTCCACATATTTGGGCCATATTGTGTAGGTCTAAAAAGCAGTTTTACATTCTGTTGTTCTTTTTCTGTATGTTTAACATGACATTTAACTAGTGCTTTAGATAGATAGATTCCTTAATATTCTTTTTCCAGTCTGTGCAAAACCTCGCCAAAACAAATAAATACGACATACACTGACATAACCACACGAAAACAACCATAATGGACAAATCCACATTTATCCGCATACATAGTGCCTTTACCCATGATAGTTATCGGGGTGTTTTGTTTCATGATGCTATCACTACAAAACCAAATGCCTTAATTTTGACCTTAATTTCCCATACAGGAAATGGAGGGAACAAAACTCGCCATAGCGTGCCTATTTCCACTTCAGGGATCTGCATCTGCGACCTGATGGAAACATTTCCTGGGGTAATGTGCAGTGGTACATGCTCTGCGTGTGATGGCTTTGCTGTTGAGGTCTGAGAGGTTGGGGGGTGGGGAAGCCAATCATTTTAGAGGCACAGTTTGTGATGAATATGAGCTTGCTCCTAACAGGACCAGCTAACTTGTTGAAGAAACAGGGAAAGAATACAGAGAATGAGTTGAAGAGTGCATTTGTAAAGCAGCAACAGTAAGTGGTGGAAAAAAACAACACTGCTTTGAGTTTGCACATGTCAGAGAGTCCTAAGACAACGTGATAGTACAACTTAGCAGGTGTTACGGCCAGCCCACGTGCAACGTCCCTGGTCATCCCTGTCCCTGGAATACTGAGCCTGGGCTTCCCTCAACCCCCTGTCAGTTTGTGTGTCTTGGTATCTCCCCTGAGTACTCACACCTGTGTCCCATTATCCACTCACACCTGTGTCCCATTATCATGCCCTACTAAAGCCCAGCTGATCTGGAGATCCTTGACTGCTCACCATCATGCCTACTGGCTAGCGTGTCTCCCTGTGTTTGTCTTTATATGTCTTTATTGTGAAAAAAGTGTCTGGCAGTGTCAGGTTCTGGATGATATTGACCAGATAGACTTTACCTTCTGAACCTGATGTTTCCTGGGCTTCCTTCTCCTCCATCATGTGTCATGTGTATGGGAACATTTTCTTACTGGTTGTTTATTTTGCAGCTTCAGGCTTGCTCACGCACTCATATCTGACTCTAAATTGATCTGCAGTAAACCACTTATACATTTGAAAGATGCGTCATTGTATCATAAACCTGTCACACGCTTTGAAAACCTGAAAACACCGCTTACCTTTTACATTCAGTTCAAATTGCATGATAAACAGACCAGTACAATAGATCCAAACTGACTTGGGAATAAATCTTGATCCACTGACCCTTATTCCAATGCTAAGTTAAGGGTTATGCACACATAGAAAAGGCTTAATTCAACCTCGCTGTTTATCCAAAAAAGTAAGAATAAGCAGCTAATTAATTATCGTTTATTGGGCATAATAATGGACTCCATGAATGATGCGCAAAGATTACGAAGCTCTGTAAAATGCTTAATTCACCATTGTTATAGCTTAATATAACAGTAACAAGCAGCCAGTTAATTGTCAGCTGCTGGCTTGATAAATCTAAATGACAGCTTTACAACTGCATTACAATGTGCCCTCACGTATACATACTGACAAACTAATGTGTTAGAAAAGAAAATCTTACCACAATTATAATCAGTAGTAGAACTAATGTAGTGTGTAGGATTACATTATAATGTAAAAACTATGTGTGCGGCACAGAGAAAATCACAAAAATTGTACCTTGAAAGCATCAGTGAAAAAGGGGGATACATTTTCTTAACAAATGTCTTTCTCAGGAAATAAAGAAAATATCTAAAGTCCGTATGAGCCTATTGCCTCAAGAAAAACGTCACAGACGATCACAATATATATCATTTTCCAAAAAAATGTGTGATTATTATTGCCACCCCCTTATTTAGTGTTTTGTGCAGTCCTGTTTTCTAACAGAACAGCACAGAGAGTGCACTTATAATGTTTTATATGTCTTGGGAACACAGAAGAAAGCAATTTTAACTGTCCCTCTCTTGACCATGCAGAGTCCTGGGACTAAATCTTGTGCACTTTCTTCCTGAGCGCAACCCACTGGTTTTCAACTAATTGTGAGGTTAAAGCTTGATTTTGAGGTAATTTGACCATTTTGGGGTGGATTTTGATGTGTGCTTTTGATTGTTGTCCTGGAAGATCCAACCACAACCAATTTTTAGCTTCTTGGCAATGTCAGCTGGATTTTAATTTAAAATCACCTGGTACCTGGTTTCTGGTACCCTAAATGATATGTATCCAAGCAATACCTTCGGAAGGTAACAGCCCCACAGCAAGTCCTCCACCAGATGTAATGTGTAGTATTAGGTGCTTTTATCCATAGCCATATTTATTTCTGTGCCAAACCCACTTTAAACATTTGGAGTCAAAGAGCCAAATTTTTGTTTTATCTGACAACAGCAGCTTCTCCTAGTTAAAGTTCCACTGGCACAAGTACTTTTAATCTTGGTGGAAAGATAGAAAAGTTATCTTTCTGGCATACCTTCCAAAAAGTTTGTTGACATGGTGGTGGCATCTAAAGGTGGATTTGGAGACATGGTGACTCCAAGATGCTACCAAACTCTATACAGGGGCTACTGGAGATACAACAGTCTCGGTATACGACGTTTTGAGTTTACAACGCTCACTCCCACCCACTCCCACTCGGCTTACACTGTTAGCCTTGTACTTATGGACTACATGGGTGAACTAGTTTGGTTGTGCGCGATGGATGCATACACAGTAATGTATGAGTGAGGGAGTCCTTTTCCTTTTTCTGTGGCTTAGTTGTATTTTTATGATTTTACAGCTGTGTTAGAGTAGGTAAATGACTCAGACTAG
Source organism: Bryconaethiops microstoma (assembly GCA_037577275.1). NCBI lineage: Eukaryota > Metazoa > Chordata > Actinopteri > Characiformes > Alestidae > Bryconaethiops > Bryconaethiops microstoma. The sequence continues at coordinate 1,351,192 of JBBJLS010000134.1, read as the reverse complement.
AGTGTGTTTTGACTTACACCAGTATTTGGCTTACATCACTGTCAAAGGAACGGATCTGTGTCATAACCATTCTGAAATGGTGGTCTTTTATTTACTTTCTTTACCCTCCTCCTCCCTCTGGTTGTGTCCTCTATAAGATTGATTTGTGATAGTTTAGAAACTTCTTAATGATTGCTCTAACTGTTGAAATAGGCATTGATAGTCAAGTAGCTATTTACAGGCAAAAAGTATGAGCTCAGGTACAAAGAAAGGCCAGAATTTAGAAGGCAATCAGAATAACAATGAACACTTAGTACACCAGGACAATGACAATACTTCGCAAATTCTTAGTGTTTCTACAAGTCCTTTTAGAGTTCCATAACAATAAAGTGCATAATTGGAAACATACTGATTACTATAGCTCCCCTAGGGGCAAGGAGGGTGCACATCAGATCACAAAATAAATGATGACTGTTTAAAACACTTAAACTTAAAATTACTTAAATATGGGATCATATTTCATGTACATTTCCTCAGCTCAAATTTTTTCGGGTGCCAATAATTGTGACACGTGCTTTTGTTTAAAAAAAACAACTGAACTATTTTTCAGTAATGGTTGCTTTAAACTCAAAATGAAGGTAATATTTTTTTCAATACATAATGACCCGTAAAGTGATTTTTTAAAAAGCGTTTTCCTGCATCTTTAGTAAAACTCCTAATAATTCTGAAGGGCACCATTTACTACCACAATTATGGTCCAAGGCACAATTTCATCAGACATCATTTCAGTTCTTTCCTTCTGAAATCGGATATAATCAATAGTGTCGTGCTGACCTGAGAACAGCTCCATGCCAAGTCTGTAATTTTCCGTTAAATTTAGCTGAGACCTTTAACTGACACTTTTCGGTGGCAGCTGTAGAAAAGGTTACAGAGAGGGGGCGTAAAAGCCATCATTGAAAAAAAAAAAGTCATTTCACCCACATGGTGTATTGTGCAGGAAGAACTGGTGCTGTTTTTAATTTCTCTTTTCTTTTTCTTTTTCCCTTCGTTTCCTTGCAGAGTTCTCTGGAGCTGATAATGTACATATCCATATCTAATGTTGTCAAACAATGGCTAACTAACCTGGAACTGATTCTTGGTCTTCTATCTGTTTAATCATCATGTGACCAATTAAGCAGACCAACAGACATTGTATCAGGTAACAAAACTTTGGAATTTTAAATAAAGAAAAAGAGCATAAATGACTACCTGTCATGAATGCAATATGAATAATGAATTAGCTCAGGCTGGTATCACTGAAAATGACCACTGTTAATAAATACGTATCTGTTAACAAGACCATGTTTGATTTAGTCACTTCATTTTCAGTTTTCTGCACTGCATGAATTAAAGTGACACTCTGTCATGAAACTCACATTTAATGCATTATTCATCCTGCTGTATGGTATTACAGAGTGCATCATTGCATAACTTGGCCGGTTTGCTAGAATTCCCGATTATTTTTATCTGTGACTGTTTTTGTTTTTTTTTCTATCAGTGTTCTCTTATCAAACCAGCACTTAATTCCCTGTCATGACTAAGACATCATGCTATAAGTGTAAGAAGATAAAACTGGTTTAGATGATGGCTCACCAAATAATGAAAAGCAATGATTTAGCTTCATAGCAATGATTACAGCAGTTCTGCTGAACCAGGCTATTTTATCGCGGCTCACTTGAGGCCAGTCTCTATCCTATCAAATAATATTATCAGTCACAGAAAAGTGCACTTAAGAGGATGTGATACAGTAACACCAGGGACATTTACTGCTTATAAAAGCTGTTAAAATCACTGAGGCTTAGTAGTACAGAGGAAGCAGTATTATCAATGTCTTTATTGTCCAAAGAGGCTACCCCTTCATTTCGATTACTTTACTTGGTCATAGTTGACATCTCTATGCAAAAAAGGGTGTCAGCTGAAATACATTTATTAAGTTTGCTTTTTTTTTATGATTGTCCAGCATTGGTGAAATTATATTCACTGTTTAAATTATTGTCTCCACAGGATCTGACATAAAATATGATAATCATGCAGAGAAGAACTTTAAGCTTTTTTGAAGATGAGTCTGTTGCAGCATAAAAATGTTATATTTTATATATAGGTCCTGGGTTTTCTCTCTCTCCATTACGTACATTACTCTTCAAAAATGAGGAATCACTTCCATAATAGCTGCTGTTATTTTATTCAGTAATGCATTATGAAATGCGGACTGAAATACTTTAACCTAGATACTAGAAAGTTATCGTGAGATGTTTAAATCAAAAGCTAATTTATATTTACATTTATTTAGACACCATCTACCTTGAGACTTGACCCCTACTGTTGGACTTGTTGAAACGTGCATGTGTTAAATGTCATTCAAGACAAACAGTAGGTTATGCCATACACCTAAATAAACAATCACATCAAATTAATCATGGAACAGGTTTTACCAAACAAAGGTTTTTTTTTAATACTGTGTGGTATCAAAGACTTTAGTTGCAAATTCTCATATTAAAGTATTGCAGTGTCATTTCTTAATCATTTCTTAAACATCATCATCAATTGTCATATACAGGCACTACGTGCACCAGAATGTAAACTGTAATAGTGCTTTGATGTGTCAATCCCTTTGTATAGGGGTAGCCATTTTAATGGTGGTTAACTTAAACATTGTAATGCTGGCATTATAAGTCTATATGCTAGCAGCTAGAGAATGAGCCATTTAGTCAGTCCTATGGTCATTTTTTTCCATTCTTAAGCGAAAACTGAAATTTTGCTTTACACATGAGTGTGCATGCCAGGAGAAATCATAGTCAGTAATTATGCGGATAACAGCCATATAGTCTGTCAGTTTAGACCTAGCTATAGAGTTAATTATACCAGTTGTCATGTATTTATTGATGACATAGCGATTTATACAGCATGGCAGCATTATGATGCTGTAACATCCTGCCTTGTTTTGCACCTTGCTGCCTTAATTTTTCCCCTGTGACTTTTGTTTTGTTTTCTGCCTCTGCCCATGTCCTGTCCCCCTGTTTAGTGCTCGCACCTGTTGTGTGTTGTCTCTTCCCCAGGTGTTCTCTCTTCCCATACCTGCATATACAGCCATGGAAAAAATAAGAGATCTTTTTCTTTCTGGTTATTGCTTTTGTAATTTGTGGGAATGTGTCTTTGTAAAATGTGCATATCACTATTGTTTTATACATTATTGACCACTTGATTCAAAATTCCAAACAAAATAATGTTTGGAGAAAAAAAAAAAGCATATAAATAATTTATTATACCTTGAAAATGTTAAACTACACGACACTTTTACATTATTTTACAATCAACAGTTAAAACTGATGTTAAGAGCAGAGTGTGTGCATGTGTGACTCTGTTTCATCCATCAGAAACTGAATCAGGAGTGAAGCTGCTGGAATACAGAACATAGAATAGCTGTGTTTGTTTCTTGGTTTCTGTGTACAGTGTTTGTTTTGTTTTAATAAAGGTCCTCCTTGCATGTACATCATCTCTACTTCTCCCTAACCCCCATTACTGGTGCAAATAAACAAAGCATAGATTTAAAGCTTTTTATTTTGTTATATATTATTGTTAATAGTAGTAGTAATAGTAGTAGTGTGAAACAACCTCTGTGTATTTACTGACTGAAAATGGTTGGTACAAAATCCACCAGATTTTGCACATAATGCGAGTTTTGTTCTTGTTTATTGTAGACAGATTCCTGTAAATTAATCGAAACCTATGAAGATGTAGAGTAGTATCATCATAACATTTTTATTTTGTACATGTTTCTTTAGCATTTTTAAATGATTTATATTGAACCGTTTATTTCATGATAAATCCATTGCAATTTATCAGCTTAAAGATTACAATTACAATGTAATATTCTATTAGCTAGTTTCTGTAATGCTGACTGGTCCAAAGAGGCAGAATACAGGTGCGGGTCCATGTTGACAGATTTGATGTAGTGATTCACAGGATTCACAGGATCTACAGGAAAGCAAAAGACAACCAAAAGACAGAAAGAAAACAAGACTAAAGGTTAATAAGAGGAATAACTGGAAAGCAGAAATAGTACAAGCCAAAACATGATATGAAAGGAGAACCAGGAGCACCCTAACAAACCAGAGCAAACACAGACTAAAAATAGGAATAGATACTGCACAGGAAACAAGGAACAGCTGCAATAAATGAAACCCAGAAGGAGTAACAAACTACGAGCAGGTGACAAAAGGGTGAATGAAAAATAAAGGCCCATGGTGGGGAAGGTAGACTGGTGATAAATAAGAGGGCAGATACAAAGGAGGAACCAAAATTGAGGGAGGGAAAAAAAAGAAAAAGAAACCTAAGGAAGCCAGAAAAGTAATAGGGATGACAGGACAGGAATGTCACAGTATTAGTATCAGAAGGAAAAGATTGAAAGCTTTTTATGCACTGAATAAATATGCATATGAAATACCATCTATCAACACAAGGCCAGCCTGTCCTTGTATGATTATATCAAGAGGACTTTAACCTGGAGCACAAGGAGAAAAGAAATACATTGTTAAGAAATAGAAGAACACCAGATAAGGTCTCTTATTGCAGTCATGATAGAATATTGTTGATGAAACACTATAGGAAAAAAAGCCAAAAATGCAGTTGTCCTGTAATGTTTTGAAGAGGCATGCTGTGTCAGTCGAGTTTATGGTTTGGTTAGCAAACTGACTTAATATGCACACGGTGAAATAGAATATGTTTTATGTGCCTATGCATATTGGTTGGACACTGTAGAAACAGTCTGACAACCTTCTTCTTCCATGGCATCACCTTCTGGCAGGTATTTTTTTATTATTTACATTTGCGGCATTTAGCAGATGCTTTTATCCAAACGGACTTCCATTCCCTAACTGCAGGGGACAGAATCCCTGGAGCAACTTGGGGTTAAGGGTCTTGCTCAGGAACCCAGTGGTGGTTTGCTGCAGATAGGATTTGAACCCATGACATCTTGTTCCAGCAGCAAGTATCCTACTCACTAGGCCATCACCCCCATCACTTGTTGCACATGAGGTATCTCACAGCACACCATTCCTAGATTTACTAGCTCAGTTTCTGCCTCTGCTGTTACACAATGTCCACATATTTAGTCATTCTTGGCTGGCTACAGGGTGGAGGAGAAGGGTGTGAAACCAAGGGTTCATTCACAGTCAGATTAGATTGAATCACACATTTGCTGCACTTCCCCAGAGAGAACTTAGAATAGAGGTTGTCACTGCCATGGACCACCAGAGTTTCCATTTCCGTCTCGGCTTGTTATAATGGTTTGGTTGTCTTTGTAGCAAAGAGTGGCTCATTACTTCTCGATTTTCCAATCTAATGTCACTCCATATCAACTGGCAAAAGAAGCAGGGTGCCATTTTAGTGCAATTTCTGAAAGTGTGCCATGCTCTTTCTCATTAACCACATTTTGTCTACAGTCTGTCTACAGAGGTTTTTAGAGTCACCTTGAGGGAATACAACCAATATATTCAACCTATTTGCAAAATCTAACCTTTTGCTTTGCCTGCTGGATATTTTGCACCTTTTCCTAATGCAGTTTGAAAGTTCTTCATTTTGTCAGATCCTCTTTATGGTTTAGCCATGATATTTTCACACTGAGATTTAGTATATGAGTCACCTCATCTCTTCCATCATTGAAATTCTCACATGTACAGCATATTCCATTAGGCACTTAAAGTAAGTTACTACCAGATATCACTGATCTCATACAAAATATATAACGCACTCTTCTATGACTTTTAGGGATGCAGCAAAGGTAGATTTAATAAATGAATAAACCCCCCACACCCTTGCAGCACCCTGGGGGTCCACAGTATGGGGTGCCATTTGTAAAAACAGCTTAACAAATTTAGAGGAATCATTTAGTGCAATTTTCACACATTTAGGGCTAAATGTGTTAAAAACAAACAGTGTTACGTTTTGGTATTTTCTTGCTACGTAAATGTTAAATGTTAAATTTAAATGTTAAATATATATCTAAATGTTAAATCTAAATCTAAATATTAAATCTTAAATCTAAATGTTAAATATATATCTAAATGTTAAATCTTAAATCTAAATGTTGCGCTCTAAATGTGGGATTTAAATCTAGCATTTTTACAAACAGCGACTCTAAAAAAAAATGTGGGATTTTTGAGCTCTAAATGTTGAGCTCTAAACATTTAGAAGAAATGCTAATTGACCATGCGCCATGATTAGAATAAGCTGTTAGATTTAGATTTAGATTTAACATTTAGATATATATTTAACATTTAAATTTAACATTTAACATTTACACAGCAAGAAAATGTACTAAAACGTAACAGTTTTTTTTTTAAAACATTTAGCTCCAAATGTGTAAAAATTGAGCTAAATGATGAAAAAATGACACCTGTAAATTTGTTAAGCTGTTTTTACAAACGGCACCCCGTAGGTTTTTTCCACTTACCCATTTATTTCATGAACTGCAGATTTTTGAGCTCAGTGAAAAATGACCAGCTGCTAGGGAACGCATGCCAGTGGCCACACCCTGTCTTCTAGACCGGCTGGGTCTCTTAACAGAAACACATTAACCCACGGACCAGTCATGTGAGACAAACACTTCACCAGGAACGAGCACCCAGCACAAGACACCTGGAAACACAAGGGAAACTGATCAGGTACTCATTAGCAGACACACAAGGGCTGACAGGAGGCAGGTGTGCAATGCAGATACCGCACATGCTGGGACATACCATGACGTAGACAGGGGGTGACGTGACAGGGAACTCCCCATCTCAGAACTCTGGTGAGTTTGACTGCTAGGGGCGTGGCAGAGGCGGCGCAGATGTGACAATAACATGGAAAGAATCTGTAACAACGCATGTCTGACATCCTGTTAACTGGTTGTGTGGTAATTCAGAGACTGTCCTTCAACTTTAAATGCACTCTTCACTGTTTCAGCCCATTGGCTGTCGATTAATAGATCATTAAATATCTAACAGGGTCTAGTTATACACATTATAATTATTATTATTAGGTGGCATTTCATATGTCAGTAACGATGAATAAAATATATGACATTTTTCTGCTTAATAAAGGTACTTAAATGGTTAACATACTGTAAATGTATTTGTTAGCAAAGAATATTGAGTGTATTTTTAGTAAATATTAAGAGGTTAATGCACTTTTTAACTGTTTCAGTACTTAATAGCTAAATATCTAACATTTGTCTGGTGATCCACATTATAATTATAATGATAATCCTATTAAGTAGCTTTTTACAGGTCAAATGAATAAAAAATATGACATTTTATGGCTAACAAAGGTTCTCAGATGCTGAACCTACTGTAAAAACAAAGAATATTAAGTATATTTTTACAAAATATTAAGTTAGTGGTTGTTAAAGTTAAATATTTGCTGAATTGGTAAATAATCAGTTCAACTGCGCTTGATTATTAATACAACTGATAATGATGGGCCTAATAACTGAATGATCTATATATTAGTTTTGCAGCAGTTACTATAATCATGAGTTTTGACTGAGTATTTGACTGAGTAGCAGGCCTGCAGCTGAAGGGGTTTTAAGAGACATAAGGCAAAGCTCGCCCCACCCAATATACAGTAGTTTATGTGACGCTCCCGTCAAAGGTGAATGGATGTAGTCTGCTCTCGGCATTCGAGCATTTCTTCCACTACGCCACACGCACGTAATTATGATGAGTTAAATTCAGAGTGATCTCTGCTCGCTTTGCCATGAACACTCGCTAACACTCATAATTACAAGCCTGCAGAGAGAAGTTGCTCCGGCATGCAGTCTCCGTGCGTGCATGCCTGCATGCTTGGCCACTCTTCCTCACTGTACATATGCTTCTCGATAGGTTTGGAAGATTCTTAGAATTTTCTCCCCTCGCAAGCAGGTACAGCTCCCCAGTGAACTGAGCCGGACCTGCGGAGTACAAGTGCACATTAAAGCTGCGGTTTTACAGACAGATGTGATTGGCAGATGGTTTATGGTATGGAGGCATTTATCTATAAAAAAATAACCTTAACCCTTAGAACTCAGAGTGCATTAGTAAAGTAATTATAAACAGTGTAAAATAGTCTAGAACCGGTGTTTGTTCTCCTACTCGCTCGCCGCTTACTGCTCTTTTCTTGACCCACCGCCTTCTGCGGGTTTTCCCCACCCACTTGTGGGTGGAGACTATCCTAAAAGTTCTTCCGGGTTCAAAGATATTGTGTTCTTTGTTTTGTTCTTTATGTTCATTTGCATGTGACGCCATTTTAAAACCCCAGAAGTGGTTATTATTATTATTACATGTTTTTTAAATGACAATCATTTTGGTTCTATGTGACACAGGAACACCAAACAAAGCTCAGCATGACGTCTGACACCTCGAGCACCAACACAAACTGGGGGAACTTCCATATAAAGAGCTGTTTTGTTGTATGACGACAATTTACCATTTGTTGCGCTGCCAGCACGCCCATGTTTTGAGGGTTAAAAGAATCATTTCTGGGTGAGTGTGAGGAAACTTTAACCTCATATTATGTAATAGTTCTTCAAAGATTTAAAAAGTTCTACCTTTCAACACCTCTGGTGGTTAATAGAACCAAAATAGTATTGCTCAGAGAACCCTTGGTGGCACTTACTTAAGACTGTAGTACTATACAAAGGTTATGACATTTAACAATTGTAGCACAGTATATAACCACTATTTCAAAAGGTTCCTAAAAAATCCTATACAACAGGACCCTGGTCACAGTGAAGAACCATTTAACCATGCAAAAAGCTATTTAAACACATGCATGCTTCTTTCATCTTTGGGGCAGCTGGTGGCCTACTGGCTAGGGCGTTTGCCCTGCGATCAGGAGGTTGTGAGTTCAAATCCTACAACTCCTAGTGGCACCTCTGAGGTTCCCTTGGGCAAGATTCTGTCCACATATTCTGTTTTTGTTCATTTTAAGCTTTTCAGTTGATTAAAGCAAGCTTTCCCTTCATTGAATTACATTAATTTTCTACACTGTACATACACACTTACCTGTTGATATGATTGTAGTGTTCCCCAAATGTTAAATCCTTTGTAAGAGTGTAGTTTATTAGCCAAACATTTGAACATCTTCGGTTTTTTAGATAATGGTATGTCATACAGCAAGTTTAAGACGAGTGTATGATGATTTATGTGGTTGAAATTATGCTGATTGAGTGTATTCCTCTCTTGCTTGCTGGCTGTGTTAGCCTTGTAGCCCTAGTCTGAAACTAAAGAAGCACAATGTAGATTCCAAACATGTCTTCACTTTTCAGTAAAAGGAGAATTTGTGTACATTTTAAATACTCTGAACTTTTGAGAACGCAGAAAAAGCAGCATGATCCGAGATTTACTGCCGTAGCAGTGAATGTGCATTCAGAGAGTTCACAAATCGCACTCGTGTGCACAGATGTTGCAGTGGTTAAGAGTCTAGAAGCACTGACGCTGCAGTACAGCAACAAGCCTGCCAGCTGCAGCGATTACCAACTTGAAGCTTAAAATACACTTCAGAAGATTAGAGTTATTTCACTAGTGCACACACCTGTAGCAGAGTAATGAACTGTATGAGTGTGTGGTGGTGTGTGCATGTGTGTGTGTGTGTGTGTGTGTGTTGGGGGGTTGAAGATGAAGAGAACAGGGAGTGCCGACAGGCCCTTATTACCTCCTCTAATGCCTCTTTAGATGATCACATGAGTGAGTTTTGCCACTTCTAGTCATTGACTTGAAGAGTGTTGGTGGTCCCTGTGTGGTCAGGGGCTGTCCAGGCCTTGGAACCATATGTGGTTTTCTTAAAGGGACTACATTTACTTCTTTTTTTCACGATTTCTGAGCGAGATGACCAGCTTAACGCCCAGGGACTTTCCTAAATGACAAAGCAAGAAATATTCTGGAACAGGCCACCTCAGCCGAAGTGTACGCCCAGTTTCTCCACCGCTGTTGTATGTTTTATATAAAAACCAAGAAAAAACAAATGGTTGTAAAAATGTTAAGAACTACATGGGAAATGCTTGTCCTTAGACTGTGCTTGTGGGTCAGCATTTCAGCTGGGGAAAGTAGTATTGGGGGCAACACTTGGCTTTATTCGATATGTTCATCGTCTTGTTCCTAGTAAAGAACCAAATGAATGTTCCTATTAATCTACGTTGAGGTACTACATGTCTCACTGTGTACTTTGTGTATATGGCTGCAATGACAATAAAGCTCTACTTGACCTGACTTGACTTGAAGGTCCAGGACCACGCTTCATGGACAGCAGTGAAGCTCAGATAGCCTTGAAAGGGAAAATTCTGAAATGTGTGGTGACTTTAGCATTCAGTTTATCTCAGATAATCCATACAACTTCATATCTGAGCTTAAAATATAACTGAAATTAATCTCCAATGCATATCTCACACCTCAGAACCAAGAATCGATCACTAGGGCCTGGCAACAAGTTGCTAATAAAGTACCTCCCTCTGATGCCATGAACTTAACCCTTAGAACTCCTTAGAAGAGTATATCAGTAAATTTTTCTTTCAGTAAATATAAACAGTGTAGAACAGTCTAGAACTCGCTGTTTGCTGCACTTTCTCTCGGCCCGCTGCCACTCGGCCACTCTCTGGGCCCCCGCCTTCTGCGGGTTTTCCCCACTCACTTGTGGGCGGAGACTATCCTGAAAGTTTTCCCGGGTTCAAAGATCTTGTGTAAAAGAAATAAAAGAAATTTGTTCATTTTTGTTCTGTATGTTAATTTGCACGTCATGCCATTTTTTAAAACCCCAGTCGTGGTTTATTATTATTACATATTATTTAAATTACAATAATGTGACACAGGAACACCAAACAAAGCTCAGCATGACGTCTGACACCTCGAGCATCAACACAAACCAGGGGAGCTTCCATATAAGGAGTTGTTTGGGAGTATGATGACAATTTACCATTTGTTGCACTTCAGGCATGGACATATGCAGCTCATGGGTTAAACCCTTTTTTCTTTTCCTTTTTTTTTGTTTCTAAAGACGACTTGTCGACTACTTTTGAACATAATAGAACAAACATCAGCAGTTATACAACCCCTAAACAATTGTTTTAAATCTCTCCATGGGTGCCCATTGGAGTTCCATTATGGTTCCTTAACAAGCTTCTAGGCCTCTGAATCAGTGCATAGCTGTGGGTGTCTGTAAACGAAAGCTACAGCAATCTGTGACTTTAAAGAAGCATTTCCCACAAAAGACATGGCTGACAATAAACAAAAGTGTCAAAATCTATTCGCATAAGAGTAACTGATCCCAAATAGTTTTTGTTTATTATTTTTTGGTCTTGTTTGTAACAATGTTGTCCGATGCTGTACATAAAAAACCCGCAGGCATCAATTACTGAATTGGTGAGCTGGCCACATCAGAGCTTGGTGCTTGGCACATGATTGCTTCACCATACCCCTCCTCGCTTATTTTCCTTTCCTGTCCTCTCTTCTCCTGTCCCATCCACTCTTCTCTACCCCTTTTTTTCTCTTGTCTTCTCCTCTCCTGTCCCCTATTTTTCTCATTTCTCCTGTTTTCTTCTCTCCTCTTCGCCCACAGCTGTATCCCATATGTTCGTGTCCCAATCAGCACATGCAAGGCTGATCTCAGACCTGACTGACGTGCATCTTACAAAGACCCTTAGCTTTCATATCTGTACTCCAACACTCTCTCACCAGTCATTTTGTCGTAGTACAGCAGTGGCGGCATTTATCAATGAAATCAAGGACACGCTTTTTCCGCAACAGATGACGGACTTCAAGCTTTTCTTCAAGAATTACCTGCATGACTACAAAGGTAAGGAACCCAATGAGGTCGGCTACAGGTAGATACTAGAATAAAGTCAGTATTATGAGTAAAGCCAGTCCAT
>JBBJLS010000134.1:1307775-1323336 GCA_037577275.1 Bryconaethiops microstoma | reverse complement strand
TATATTAAATAGAAAAATAATAAAGTGTAATGTACAGACTATTCTAGTCCCTATTTGACTGTCACTAGTTCAGAGACGTTTCTGGCTTTATATTCACAAATACATCTCAAACAATAATAATTTCACTCAAAATTCATACTGTTGGACAGAGATTTTTGTCCTTTGTATATGATTTCTTGTAGATTTTGTATGTTTTTTCTAATAAAGAGCATGTGGACTTTTGGGGACCATGGGATTATTAGCTTTGTTCATGTCCCAGATGACAGCCACCTCTGTGGAGCTTTCATTTCTGTCAGGTTTGATTAATGAAACCTTTAGGTACCTAGTCCTTCCACTTTAGGGAGCCAGTTTTCTGTTCAGGTCACTTTCTTGGGGAGATGTGGCTTATTGCATGGTCAGATTATGCAAAATAAAGGTCTTGAACTGAATCGGGATGTGATTTTTGCCTCCAAAATGTGATATAACATGTCTCTCAACATGAAGACCCAATAAACGTTAATGCCACTAAAGCAGGCCAGGGCTCAGTATATAAAGAACTGTGTAAAAAGTAACAAATGAGTCTGATTTAGTGTAAATAATAGTACAGCATCTTTTATTCTCTATCTGTTGCTAAAGACTATATTGTACACAAATCATCAATGTCAACTTTGTTTCTGGTGTCTCCTCTTTATTGTGCATTTTACTGTTGTGATGAAACCATATATCACCAGGACAGTATCTGCAGCATGCAGCATCCAGCACAGGTTGTAGAATAAAGCCTGAGCCTTCACAGCAGTGGGCTGCTGTGTTAGCAGAATGAGGAGGAGATGGTTGATGAAGAGCACTGCTGGGATTACTGCACTGCAACAGTGTCAGAACCTTTTGCGCACTGCAGCAAAGCCAGAAAAAGGAGAGGAAGAGAGAGAGAGAGGAAGAGAGAGGAAGAGAGGGAGAGAGAGAGAGAGAGAGAGAGAGAGAGAGAGAGAGAGAGAGAGAGAAAGGAATAGAGAGAGACGAGAGACAGAGAGCAAGAAAGGAATAGAGAGAGATGAGAAAGAGAGAGAGAGAGAAAAGATTTAGAGAAATAGACACCAAAAATAAAGAGAGACAGAGAGTGATAAAAGGAGACAAGAGAATGGAAGAATAAAAGAGCAAGCAAGAGAACATGAGTTATACAGAAAGAGAAAGGGAGCGAGAGAGAGAGAGTGGAAAAGGCAAGGAGAGACAGGGAGAAGGAAAGAGAGTGGGAGTGTATGTAAAATGAATAAATAAAGAAGCAGAGATTTATTTGGGCGGCTGTTATTAAAGTTTCTGTTTGAAGTGAGTGTGCATGGCCCTCAGCTGGCTGTGTGTGTGTGTGTGTGTGTGTGTGTGTGTGTGTGTGTGTGTGTGTGTACTGTCTCTGGCTGATCAGGGCAGGAGCTCTCTTTGAAGCAGTTAACACCAGACTGACATCTTCCTGCTCTGCCGCACACAGCTGAGTGCATATACCCTCATCTGCTGCAGTGTGATGATGTAGTTAATGTATTAAAATGTAATTCATGCCTAGAGACAGCAAGCAACAAGCAACTCTTCTGCCGACTGCAACAGCATTGATGTGAAAGTGTTGCTCTGAAAGTATCTTGACTTCAAGGAGTACTCTAGTATTTTTCAGTCTAGTTTCTAACAGCCATTTGTGCAGCACATGATTAATTACCTCGAATAAATATGTTGAAGCAACTGCACACTGGTTTCTAAGTTTTTATTTAACTGTTTTTTATTCTGTACAGACAGGGCAGTGCTTTGAAATTGTTTGTGGCCGTATACTACAGATAAGGCTTACACTGTTAAACAGTTCTGTTGTTTTCACAGCATTATTACTGTGTAATGAACCAATGCTGTAAAATCTATATACAGGATATTGCAGCATCAGAAAAGCATCATGGTCAAAATTCGTTTGAGGGCTAATTCTGCAGTAAAAAATGAGTCCCAATACAGTCATTTTGAGCTGGATTTACTTTCAGTGATAGATATAATAAGCAGTCTATAATGCTATACAAATGAGGAAAGTATGACATTATGCTGATGTTTTTTGTTTTTGTCTAGAGTTTAATGACAAGATTAGTTTATGACTTCAGCAAAGCGCAGATGTATGTTGAATTGAATGTCTCATGTAAAGCTACCCGTACGTATGCACTGGGAGAGAGAATGCAGAGAGACACACATGGAACTATTTTTCATATCTTGTTTGTTTCAAGCATTCTCCGACTTGCCCCTCCACTCCACCTGCAGGTCTGTTTATGTTTGGGCACCCCCTTATCAGCTCAGGTGTTTTCCCCTTGTGTGATTATTAGTTCTAGTGTACATTTGATTGTCTCTGTGTTCGGATTGCTTTGTGTGTCTTCCACCTCTCTGTGTCTTTAGTATTTAAGACTAGACGAACCAGCAGTCTTTACCTTTCCTCCTCTCTGCACGGGGATGCTTCTCTAAGGGCTGGGCTTCTCTAAAGACCTGCACCTCACTGCTGGAAGACTGGGGCTCCTAAGGGGCTTTTTCCTCATCTCTGTTTGTGTCTGTCTCTCTCTTTCTCTTTCTTTTTCCTCCCAGAAAGAAGAATAACTTTCACTCTCAGGCTCGGGCACCTCCCTGTTTGGCGACCGCACGTTGCAGAGCCTCAAAACTTCTGTGAAGAAGTGAAACTTGCTTCCCGAGTAGACTCAGCGAAGGAGTGCCCTCCTAGTGCCCTGAGCTGATTTCCTCACATGCATTCCTGGCCAGCCTGAGAGAAGGACTTCCAGTATAAGCACCCTCCGGAGCTTATTAAGTGAAAGTGACTGTTTACATTTCTCTGGACCTCTTCTCTGGATTAAAAGTTTGACTCCTTCTTCCTGTAGCAGGGGCCATGACACGTGCTTTTGAGCTTCATTGAAAGGCAGACTGCAAATGCTAAATTGGACAGATTTTTGATGGACTAATACAAGAGTCTTATTCACAATATGTGGAAGAATCATAAGTCACCTGGTTGTCCCCTAGGGCGCGGAGCAGAGCAGTTTACCCAAGTCCGCTAAAATTCAACGAACTCCGAGCATCTTGGGCCAAAACCCACCTCTGCTCTTCAGGGTCATAGCCCTTCCAATCAACAAGGTATTATAGTCTGCTCCGCTTCCACCACTTCAAATCCAAAAGATGGCACACTCGGCACAGTCTTTGGTTGAGCCTGACCGTTGGACTACAGATGGTACCCTGAGGTCAGCCTGACAGAGACCCCCAACTTGGTGAGGAAGGCTATCCATACAATCTGGGGACCCTGGTCAGACAGGATGTCCTCTGGAATGCCTTAGGTATGGAACACGTGCTGAAACAGGGCATCACTCACTTTCTGGGTGGAGGGAAACAATTTGAAGGGGATGAATCAACAACCCTTAGTAAAAAAAAATTGTCCACCACATTCAGAATAGTAATGCACCCCCCAACAGTGACGTTGTCACAGATCTGAAAGTGTGACCATGGTCTGTCTAGTATCAGGAGACCATGGTCACATGGTGCAATTTGTGTGAACTCTTCGTGGTGGCACATATCAAACATGAACGGATTTTTCTTACGTCACAAGAGAGGCATTGAAATGTACATTTCTCAGCTTTAATGCACAGTTCATGCTTGAGAACGTGGGAGAGAACCTGGTGCACGTGTGCCACATGTGTTCTGATTTTGAGTACACAGATGTATCATATATGTAGACAACTACACAGCGGTATAGAACATCATTCATGAATGCCTGGAAGACAGAATGGGCGTTTACCAATCCATAAAGCATCACATGAATCAGAATAAGAATCAGAAAGCTTTATTGACCCCGAAGGAAATGTGCATGTAATGGTGGTGGAAAACACAGAATTTTCCACTTGGGGAATTGTGCAACCTTAGCAGGGGTGAACCTAGAATACATTGGTGTAGGGAAAGAGAAAGAAGCTAAATGGTTCATGAAGGGTGAGGGCCAGTTGCACAGGGGCTGTGATATGAATGACAGGAGCACCGCTGACAGGGTCCTCGTCCAGGGCCTGAACCATGACAGGATGAGTTAGAGCAACCATCGGGATATACGAAGATGAAACCAAAGACTTGGACATGAAGTTCCCAGCAGAACCAGAATGGCAGACAAAGAGACAGAATGGTTAGACACACTTAACTGAACAGGCAACAAAAACTGACACAAAGGCACTAATTCAGTCTGTATCCCTGTAGTGGGCGTGTCAGTGGTCTGACGGAGAGGGTATTGTTTTCTGATCGAATACAGCTCAGAAATGGTGGATAAACAAATTTAGATGAGTCAGGTAACTCATCTAAGCACAAATTTAGGCTCAGGATGAAGCTTCGAGAGTCAGCTGGGTCTTCGCTGTACCGCTTTCGTAAGGAGGTGTAAACTGATGCTGACCTGGTAGTTTCAGTGAGTGAGGGTGGCATTGAACATATGGGGGTGTACCACAGAAACCAGCTCCACCACCCCTTGAGTCAGTTGGTTGAGGCAGAGAGCTTGGTCTTGGAGCTGATATAATACCACCAGCCCCTTCTCAGGCGGGAGTGGCACTGCTCTTGCATTGTCACATACACAGTTACAGAAGTACATGTAGTGAAATGTACTCTCACTTGTAAATAAATCATAGAACATTTGAAAAAAATATATAGAAAATGCAGATTAAAAATAAACAAATTACATTTTGAAACAAGATTTGTACAGCGTGCAATTGTAATAGAATGGAATATCTATGTGCTGTAAAATACTTCTGCAGCATTTTTCTGATTGCATAAAACCGTGGAAGGTTGTTGGTGTCTTGGTTGATGCTGAGAAAGAGAGTAACGTTTTTCTCTGACACAAGAGTTACAAATGCAAATGCAACAACTCTGATGTCACGCAATTGTTTGTTAGGCTTAACGATAAATTGTCAAATCTTGAAATTCCTAATGATAGTCTTTCCTTTAAGAAAACAGTTCCGTCATATTGAGCCTACACAGGGTAGTTCTAGTAAATAATAGTTTTGCCAGTATAACTCAATAAAAGATGATATAAAAGCCTTGTTGAATCTTCCATCAGTGAGAGAGCAATATAATGTGTCAAAAATGCACTTACCAACAGATCCATTATTTTGTGCTAAGGTGCCTTTGAGGTTTTTCTTGTATCTGGCAAAAAGAAACACAAACTCCTTGATGTGTACATGAGACTGGGTGAGATGTTGAGTCATAACAGGTTTTTTGACCCCATTTAGTTTGTCACAGGGAGTCAAAGAGAAAGGACAAGGGAAAGTCTCCTCATTTATATGTTACTTAAAAGACATTGATCAAACTAGCACAAACTTGGAGATAGGTGAGTCACTTGAAGGAGGTAATAACTACAATCATAGGTAGTAAACTAGGGTCACATGTACCGAGAATTTCAGCAAGAGTGTAAACTTCTGTAGACACCGTCTTATAAATTGAGACAGATTTTCAAATTAACCCACAGAAGGAAGCCCAGCAAGGACAGCAGAAAGCCACAGAATCAGTTTGAAGATGTTGTCTATGTGATCTGACAACAGTGTAAATGGAGTAAAAATTAGTAATGCTTATAACTTTGGCAGAAAGGCATCAATTGCTAGAGGCCTAATTACAATCAAGGAGATTGTCTCTGCTCTTCAAATAAGTCATGCCGATACTCTGGAATACCATAGGTATGGAACACGTCAAATCAAATGTATTATCATTCCATACAAGAAGCTGTTAGACTAAGAGGTAAAGAAACAAAACACAGTAGAATCAGTTCCTGTGATGCACTATATACTGGTGAGGAATGGCTGACAGAGAATATGAGCTTGGTAGAATCTTTCTACTTCTGATCAGTCAGAAGAAAGTTTGCTTTGATAAATGCAAGCTGTGGAGTTTGGTGTTCACATTCTGCAGCATGACAAACAGGCTCATTATGTGTGTTAGTGTGAATATCCTTGCTGACAATTTCCCAGAGCCCCAATGTATGTTTTTCTAATCACCTAGTCTTGAAGTATTGCAGTGGCCATACTGTTTTTTGTTTTTTTTTCATTTTTAGATGCAAAAAATATCACTCAACAAAGTGAACATGGCTACATTTGGATCTAAAATCATTTTGTCTCTCATAACTGTATCTTGTCCTGATACCTCATCCAAATCAGAACCTACATTGGAACCTACAAGCCTTGTTTCTGTGCAGAAAAGCACTATACAGAATAGAATCAACATTTCTGTGCTGTGTGAGCAAACACATGGGAAATTAAGAAGTTGTCTTGCTCGAAAGAAAGAGACCAGTAGCTACAGACAGACAGAATATGGTGAGAGATTTTACAGAAGCATTAAGACATGTTTGCTTGAACCCATTCTGGCTGAGTGCTGAACTGGCATTGTGGATAAATACCACAAAAGACAGAACAAAAGAATGAGGACATCTGGGCAATGGATATTACGCTTTAAGCAAAAACCTAACAATCAAGATAGAGTTTTTAGGAGAAAAGCCTAACATGACTCTACTAAAACTAAAATGATGGTTCATGCCATGGATGAAGGTAGCTAGGACCATCAAGAAGGTGTGAAAAACGCATGAATCTGGCTGTCAACGAGTGGCCTTCACAGCTACCTGAAGGGCAAAAGTAGAGTCTCTCTATGAGAAGAAAAGACAGTTATTGACTATATATTCCCAGGGGGGACAAAGATCAGAGGTGAGTCAATGACCTTATGACACACTTAAAGGGTTATTTCACCTATAAATCATATCTATATCAAGTAGTCACTGTGTGCTGCCCCAGAGTGCTTGTAAGGGAGTACTAGCTTTATCGTTAACATAGACTCCAAAAATCATCTTTGATCTTGTAGGTCCATGCTTTAGAAAAATTCCTCTCCAAAGTTCAGTTTAAAAACCACTCATGTTGCTGCATCATCCAAGTTTACAGTATCCAGCTGTATTCTCAGAAAAATTCAAATTCAAAATGCAAATATTTACTAAAAGAAGTGCATGAGTTTCACTTCTGCTTATCAACACTTATTTCTGTTTTTTTTTTCAGGACAATGGGTGAGCACTTTTAAAACAACTTTTGACAGCATTTTGGTGTTGTAGAAGGTTTAGAGATGGCTTTTGTTTTATTTGGAATTTGAATTTACCATATAGGTTTCTGAGTAAAACCTTGGCAGAAATTCAAGGTAGCACACAACTAATGCGTGGTACAGACATGCTTTATGGTTAAGGTAACTGTGCTTGGACACACAGTAGTTTTATTTGACCAAGTCATGTTTATGAAAACTTGTATGAACACTAATATTTTAGCTCTCAACAAGATTTTCACATATATTGAATCTTGGACTTGTTTTATGTTATTTGATTTTTTGTTTTTATTTGATTTTCCTTTATTTTTGGCTGTTCCTTTTTTATTGCACAGTCCCAGAGTAGCCTAGGTAACACATTTGCATAACTTTATGTGACAAATAAATTATATTCAATCTTGAGTATTTCCCCTGAACTGATTCTACGGAAAATTACAGCAGCTCTCTCTGGTTCTTACATTGAATTCCTCCAGATTCTGTTGGATGAGTGTGCTAATCGAAATAAAATTGACTTTTTACAAATGTCAAAAAAGTATAAAACCAACCATTGCACCTACTGCTGTATATTATTGTTGTCTACAGCAAAGTTTTGAGGGGTGACCTTATGTTGGTTATCTAATATTATGTCTGTCAGTATTGCATGCCACCTTTTTTTCTTGGAGGCAGAGGGAGGGTGTTGTTATGTGATTATGCTTTATGTGAAATGTTAAACCCTGTCAGGTTGAATGCTGTGCAATAACAACTAACAGCTGGAGCAGCTGGTGGCCTGGTGGTTAGGGCGTTTGCTCTACGCTCAGAAGGTTGTGGGTTCAAATCCCAGGACTGCCAGTGGCACCTGTGAGGAACCCTTGAGTAAGGTACCTTCCCCACACCGGCGCTGTGTTCCTGGCTGCCCACTGATTTACTTGGTGAATGGGTTAAATACAGAGGAAGAATTTCATGCTGTTCACATTGTGTGCTATCATGTGTTTATGTATGACAGAATGATCACTCAACTTACTTTACTTTAATTTTCAAGAGAGTCCGTTCTGGGAGTGAAGTAAAGGATGGTCTCCATTGAAGGCAGTGTTGTTTTCTAACTGAGTGACCATTCAGCTTTTGCATTTGGAACATTCTACATCTTCAGCATTGAATAACCAGAGGAGACATCACTGGAACTTATCTAGAGGTAAGCAGATTTCTGTTGATATTCTTCACTTCCACCAAGTCTGGTTAGTTACTTCCTTCCCTGTTGTGAGAACAGGGAGCATACTGCTTTAAAATTAATAGGTAAAGACCTGAAACAATATGATTTTGAGAGGCAATACAAATTTGAAAAAAAAAAAAGTTTGTTTTGTCTTTGTTTTTTGACTTTCAGTGCTCTTTTCAGCCCTGAGGATTCCTGCTGTTTGAAATTGAGACTGCACTGCAGCTACATAGTGATATAGGGGTGGAAGATAGTTTTGACTTTTTTTAAACCAGACCACTGAAAAAAAGTGTTCAAAGTACTGAAACTAATGCAAAAATTTCTTCATTTCAAATTTGTGTAGTTTTCTAGACACAGTTTAATCTAATTCTGGATGTTATGACAATACATCACATATGGTGACATATGGCATGCCCTGTCTGCTGCAGGGAGAGTTACCTTTGTGATTTCAGGTCATCAACAGTTTCTTGGCCTTCTGATGAAAGTGGTTCCCTCAGGTTCTTTTGTGTTTTGCTCTGTAGCATCAATTGATCTGTGGCATCAATTGTTAATAGTATTGTATTTTAGCAGAAGAAATATAGCACTAAAGCAACAATAAAGACATTGATGGTGGGGGAAAATGTTGCTCTTATAAATTATAAATTCTGCTTTTCACATTCTTACATCATGTTATTTCTTCATTCTTTGAAAAAAGTAGCTTGAAATAGTAGTTTCATGCCTTAGGCTGTCCATCACAAATGTCGGACTTTCATGTGAACATGCTGGAGGATGAACCACAGCTTGTGAATCTAAATCTGAGTTCACATAGAAAATTCATTGTCATCATGTAACGAGTTGAGTGTGCTTTGTGAGACAGACCCCAGGTTTGGGATAGACACTATGTGGAAAGAGAAAATCACATTACATGCTATGGTGACATGGCCACGTGAAGATGATGTTGTGAATCTTACAGGCTTTAATCAACTCCTTTAATGCATTCATGAGTAATATCTATCAAAGCTCACTATTTACTGCCCTTTTTGTCCGAGAAGATGGATCCTGGTACCATGTTCTTATAGAGCAGTGATCTCAGCCTCATTACAAACACAAGGTTACAAATACTCTCTTTCTATCAGCCTAGACCTTGTCTTCAGAATGTGAAGAGGGGGCCATGTGGTTTGTAGGATATATGCAGAGACAGAACAGGGATTTCCGCTGCAGGAGTGGGCACAGCATGTGCAGACAGCAGGAATTACAGGTCCACCACCTGTATTATAGAGCTGGCAGGAGGGAAGGAAGAGAGAGGGTGAGAGAAAGAGAGAGCTGACTGGTCAGTAAACCGCTCCACAGCACTTGTTTTCTATTCTGTATCTCACATAATGCAATACTTCAGCATGCAGTTCAGCAACAGCACAAGTAACAGCACAATAGCCCTCATTGTTGTCATATTAAAATCCCATGTATTTATTTTCTCATAAAAAAAACTGCTGCTATTTACACAAATGTTTCATGATGAATCGACCAACGGAAACAAAAATGATCTAAAATCAAATCTCGTAACAGTAACTTAAATGACAGCATTTTATCCTTCTCCTATAAAGTCTATAGTCATTTTTGATCTTTTGCGGTATAATGTTTTTAGAAATTATCACGCTGTGGCAGCCCCTTCTCTTCGCAATCCGGGCGCGAACACGCACCACAGGTAGTCAAAATGCATTTTCTGTAGATACAAAACTCCAAAAGGAGACACAAGCAAAGGACTAGAAACACAAGGACATAAACTTAGAGACTGGGGAAAACACGAATAACGACCGGGTAACCAATGACCCAAGTGTAGCGACCGGGTTGACTGACACTAGAAACTAAAACACAAAACCCAACGAAAAAGAACCAATGACAAAACCTATGTACTCAAACAAAACGACACTCAGGTGGAGCTAATAATCAACACTTTCACAAGGGTGGCCCCTAGTGGCCACCCATCGTCATAAGCCCCTAGCCCTGACAGTACCCCCCTCCAAAGGCACACCTTCAGGGCACCCACAAAACACCAACGGAGGAGGAGGGGAGGCGGAGGCAAAGGGAAGCGTCCCGTGAGCACCACCCGGCCGCGTCCACCTGGATGACCTCCTGGCCGGCGCTCCACACGGCCAGGGCAGTCCGGGCGGTTCTCATGGGACGCTCCCCTTTGAATGTCCCAATCCTAAATAGGGAGCTCCCTGTCAGGAGCCCCCCACTGTCCTCAGGGGTGGAACCCCCTACCGGGAGCCCCTCACTGTCCTCAGGGGCAGAGTCTTCTACCGGGAGCCCCTCACTGTCCTCAGGGGCGGAGCCCCCTACCGAGAGCCCATCACTGTCCTCAGGGGGGGAGCCCCTACCGAGAGCCCCTCAGTGTCCTCAGCGGCGGAGTCCCCTCCTGGGAGACCTTCCGCAGGGAATCCCCCACTGTCCCTGTGGGTGGTGCTCCCTACCGGGAGTCCCTCCCTGTCCTCCTGCACAGAGCCCCCTACTGGGAGCTCTTCAGCGGGGAATCCCTTTTTGTCCAGGGGGGCGGAGGCCCCTTCCAGGAGCCCTTCCTCCATTCTGGGGTCTATTTTTCTACTAAGAGCTCTTCCAGAGCTTGTGGAGACCCCAGTACCCACCAAAAAAAAATTCATGGGAAGGCCCCCAGCTCCTGTGGCTGCAATGGGCCCCTCTGTGGCTGAAGTGGGCCCCTATGTGGCTATAGTGGGCTGTTCTGTGACTCTAAAACCCTCTGAAAGCACCTCTGTGGCTAACAAACCCTCTGAGAGCCCTTCTGTGGCTAACAAACCCTCTGGAAGCCCTTCTGCGGCTAACAAACCCTCTGGAAGCCCTTTTGCGGCTAACAAACCCTCTGGAAGCCCTTCTGCGGCTAACAAACCCTGTGGAATCCCTTTTGCAGCTACTAAACCCTCTGGAAGCCCTTCCACGGCTAACAACCCCTCTGGAATCCCTTTTGCGGCTACTAAACCCTCTGGAAGCCCTTCTGCGGCTAACAAACCCTCTGGAATCCCTTTTGTGGCTACTAAACCCTCTGGAATCCCTTCTGCGGCTACTAAACCCTCTGAAAGCCCCTCTGCAGCTAACAACCCCTCTGAAAGCCCCTCTGCAGCTAACAACCCCTCTGAAAACCCCTCTGCAGCTAACAACCCCTCTGAAAGCCCCTCTGTGGCGAACATCCCCTCTAAAAATGCCTCTGCGGCTAACAGCCCCACTACTGGGCTAAACTGCTGGGTGAACAGGTTAAGCTGCTGGCCGAACGGGCTAAGCTGCTGGGCGAAAATGGGTCTCAATGGCTCTACTAACAGGCCTAAAGTCTGATCCAATGGGCCCAAAAGGTCTACGGACTGCGGGTTCCATGCTGCCCTCACTACCTGGAGCCGGAACACGAAACCAGGGAGTAGGCGTGGGCGTCTTCCTCCTCGCCGGCAGAGAGGCTCGCCAGTTGGCGAAGCCATAAGCAGCCATGTCTCGGTCGATGAGCTCCTGAGAGAGCGCGGAAAGTTCCCTCAGGAGCCACTCCTCTTCTTCGGGCGAGCACGCCCAGACTCCAGCGCCCCTTGTTGGTGGGTCGTCAATCTATCACGCTGTGGCAGCCCCTTCTCCTCGATAAGCCGGGCATGAACACACGCACCATTTTCTGTAGATACTTTATTTTCAAACAGAACAAGAAAACAAACAGGCGTGAGAGCCGAACTCTAGACTATAGATACAAAAATCCAAAAGGAGACACGAGCAAAGGACTAGAAACACAAGGACAAACTTAGAGACTGGGGGGAACACAAATAACAACCGGGTAACCAATGACCTAAGCGTAGCGACCAGGTTGACCGACACTAGAAACTAAAACACAAAACCCTTAAATACACAGACCCAATGAAAAAGAACCAATGACAAAACCTATGTACTCAAACAAAACGGCACTCAGGTGGAACTAATAATCGACACTCAAGGAAACAAAAGACCCCTAGTGGCCACCCACCGTCATAAGCCCCCAGCCCTGACAGAATCATTTCTAATATGGACATTTGAATGCAAAAGTCTGATCAATTTACACATTTTATTCATTTTCTGAAAACAAGTACCTCTACAGTGAATGTTTGTTTTTACAAAAATTGACAAAAAAATTATTAGAGCAGTGTTGTTGAAACATTTCCTTATGACTATGTTTGGATTTCAGTATTTTACTAATTATAATAATTTAATGAAATAACATTACGTATGAAGACATGTCAAAGGTATGTATGGCAAAAAAGTATTTTTAAAATTATTTTGTTCCAGTTCATTTGGAAATAAGACCAAAACAGAATTGAATTCACTCCAGCCGGTGGTGGAGACATAGGGGTGTCTGGTGCTACCCCCCGATACTTCTTTGCCTCCCGAACTAACTGGACTTGTTTAGGTGTACTTAGCTGGAAGTAACTTGGTTGAATAGCAGACATTGATTTAAGTATAGTTTTACAGGTTTGAAGAACAGAAGTGGACTACTTAAGCACAGATGTACGTCACTGTGGATAAAAGCGTCTGCTAAATGCCGTGAATGTAAATGTAACTGGATTCTTAGATAGAGTCAAAGACTCTCTTATATTGGCAGCTGGATTCAATAAAAATCAGCTTACAACCGCTGGCCTGATCAGTTCTAGTGCCAGAGAAATAAATATAAAACAAGGTGACAAGCAGACTGAGGCAAAGTGGAAAATGTAGCAATTAAAGTTTCTTACTTCATTATAAAGACTTTTTTTTTTAATGTACCTTCCATGTTAATGGATCATTCAAAGAGATTTGTATATCAACATTACCACCACGTATAGAAAGATCTTAACAAGATACAGGCTAGGTGGCCTTTAAATAATTATTCACAATAAGTAAAATCAATGGCCTTCTCAGAACAGTCTCAGGACTGAGCTAATTTGATTACACTACATTACAGTATTATACAAAAGTCTTAGGCGCCTGTGCAAATAGTTTGAAGTCAATTATATCAGCAGTGCGCTTCTTTCTGCCAGCAAAAACACAGCTGGATATTAGAATAAATGCAAACAGGAAAGCAGTAAAAAAAGTATCAAGATTTCTTTTTTCTAAAAAGTAGTCAATATTTTGTGAGCTGGTTAGAAGAACATGGGTTTGGATCCAGATTTCTGCTCAGTGCCTCCAGTCATTGGGTGAATTAATAAAATTCCATAAGCAACACACCTAATCTAATGTAATGAAGTAAATAGAGCCAAACCAGGTATTTGATGGAGCTGCAAGTAAAACTGGGCTTCCATGAGGAAAGAGGTCTAGAAATAATTACGTGAACACTTTGTCATACACAAAACCACCATTTACTGTGTTAATGTTGTTTATATTTGTTGTAATGTTAGTGTTTTAACCACCACTGCCCAGTAATAAACAGGTTTTAAGAATAATTTTCTCAGGTGCGTAAGACTTTTGCACAGTACTGTACATCACATACAGTAAACAACAAACAGGACTCAAGATCCACAAATTGTTTTATTTCACCATTAGGTTTGTGTGTTCTTTGTGTACAAGCAAAAAACAAAAGCCCCAAATGAACACGACTCAGTACAGTTGACTTATTTACTGTACATCTCCCTCACAGTGTAGTGTACAGTACAGTGCAGTGCAAAGTGGTCTTAGTCCACCTAAGGAATTTTATTTAAAGCTTCTTAAGCAGACGTTAACCTCGTTGCGATTAAATTTCCATCAACGCGTGACCATTTCCAAACATCTTCTTGAGGAAGGCCATTATTTACAGTTATCATCAATGGTTTGGCTAAATCAATAATTCAGGAACCAAACCTGTATTTTTCTAACTACATCACTTATTATTATTGTTTATTTACATGAATATTCATTATAGAGAGATACAGAGAGTCACTCCCAACCCAGTCTATTGCTGTTCCTATAAAATGTCTTATGAAGACACACTCAGCTAGAAAGCATAAAAGGTTTACGTAACAGTGCTTTGTGCTTTGCCTTCACTCTCTAAGAAACTCTCTAAGAAATAGTTCTACATGTAATATTCAAAGAAGACACAAATAGTCCCACAGTTATCTGCACACTGCAGCAGCAACCTGCTTCCAAGATTTCTCAAACTCTGGACTCCACATATCTTTACTCATCTTTACCTATTACATTTTTTTTTTCACTTTTTACTGCATTGAAATCTTGGATGTTGCACTTGTTGTACTTTTGCTTAATTTTATTTTGGTAAAACCCCAGTTCCATGGTACCAACGTAACAGTGTCAGATGCTACAGTTTATTAATGTAAATAGGGATATTTTAAGTGAGGGGTGAAGTATAAATGCAGCCAAGTCCTTGACAGGTTTCCAGCAAGTGCCAGCAACCAGCAATCCAATTAAGAAAAAAAGACAAAAACAATGTACACAAGTAACATTCTCTACAGTGTACATCATAAGAGTGCAGAGACATAACACACTGCCAAACTGAATGGTTTAAGAAAAATGCTGCTGGTATCTTTTTGTCTTTTTGTCAACACATTCCACCATTTTTCTTTTAACTTTGATAACATTTTTCATTAGTTCACTGCTTACCTGAAGTCATATTTTATAGCTCCTACCAGGCAAAAACAGTAACACCTGATCAGAAAGGTAACTTTGTGTTTTCATTGTTTATTTTACTTTCATATTATTTTGGGGAATTTTGTTTAATCTCAGGCAAGCTTCTGTGCAAATTTTGGTAAATTTTACTTGATATTAGTGAATTAGAGCATCACACCATTACATCCATTCAAATATAAATGACCCCCAATCTGGTCTGTCTGCAACAGTCATGTGTTAGTAAATGTCATTTTGAAGAATATGAGTGATAAATGGCATCAAATCAAAGATCTGAGGTTGTACCAATACTGGCTGATGAGCATGCTGAGCTGATCAAACAGCCAAGAGCATCTTTGCAAAATCAATACGAAGCGCAGAGAAGAGTGAAGCTGAAAAGAAAGGAGAAAGCTCATTCTAACTAATTCAGTAACAGGTCAAATGTAACATAAAATATGTTGTACTTGACTGGACACATGCCTGCACGCCCATACAAAATTCAGTAGAAGAGAAGGAAAACATGGAGAAAGATTTATGTCAAGCACGTGAATAAGAATGAGCATTGCTTGGTTTTTCAACTGCCTTTGTGTTTGACAGCTCACATACATGTGAAACATAATCAGTCATGCATTCATTTTCAATTCAGAGCCAAGAACAGATCAGTTCCCTCTGTTTCTCGTGTGGATTTCACACAAAGTAAGGGTATTGGTGGCAGAGGAACGACCACATAACTATAAGTTTTGAACTGACCACTATCAATA
>JBBJLS010000134.1:1259340-1283373 GCA_037577275.1 Bryconaethiops microstoma | reverse complement strand
ACACACTCACAGAGGGTACAGCAGCAGCCAGAGGAATCATCACCAAAGAGAGTCCTCTGATGAAGTTGGTCACAAACTTTTGGAACTTTGAAGCATCTAGTTGTCTCAGGGCAAATATCTGAAAAGCAACAACAAAAAACATGAAACAAAACACTCAAATTTAGCCAAAGACACCAATACAGATTATTAGGAGGTAACACATTACGTACAAACAATTAAACAGTGTTTAACTGACTACTATGAGTTGTCAACTTTGACAATGCTCCACTAGAACATTTCTTAGCTTTCTGTCAGGCCCTCTAATTCAGTTTTGTAACAGAAAGTTAGTTGTGTGTTACTGAACATTATCCTCATTATAAAAGTTTTGATCAATTCTACTAGAAGTTAATAACCACCCTGACAGCTCAAATGTTTTCTGTAATAAATGCACCTTGGGACCCATTCAAATCGCATTCAGCTCTTCATCAAGGTGGAGCAGAATTGTGGAGGTGGTTTAAGAAACAGTATGACTTACTGTGGGTTGTAAAAATGAACTAAACTTCAGAGCTACAGGTGGCCATTCTAGACAACACCAGGCCTGCTTTTCACAAAGCAGTCCCAAACCACATCCACATGTCTGTGCCACCTTAACGAAGACCTGGATGTGGTGATGGCCTAGTGGTAGGATACTTGCCTCTGGACCAAGAGGTCGTGGGTTCGAATCCTACCTCTAGCACACCATCACTGGGTTCCTGAGCAAGACCCTCAACCCCAAGTTGCTCCAGGGAGACTGTAGTTAGGAAATGGAAGTCGCTTTGGATAAAAACATCTGCTAAATGCCGTAAATGTAAATGTTTGAGTGGATCATCCCTTTTCTGGAATTAAAAAGGCTTAAAGTCTGTAAACATTGCTTTAAATGTTATGTTTACTCCCCCCATCTATACAGTCCATTTATGGAAGATAAGCTACAAATCCACCTGCTATTAAATTATAGTTCAGTGTACACTGAACTGGCGTCTCCCGCAGTTAATTCATGCAAGCGCGTTTTCTTTGGTATAAGCAGGGTAAATACAGTAATAAGTTAACTTAATTTTCAGTAATAAAAATACAGTAACATGTATAGGTAATCACCAATAATAAATTCTATTGATTGAAGGCGAGGATTTACATCTTATCGACAGCGAATGAGCTACACAGCTTCTTGTTATTAAAGTTTTTCCTTTAACAGTCGAGTTGCTGTAAGGCCACAACTCACGCCGCTAAACCTTGAACCAGCACTAAACCCGGTCAGCTCTCTCACGCACTCATCGGCCACGCCCACACTCACTCATCGTCCACGCCCACACTCGCTCATCGGCCACGCCCACACTCGCTCATCGGCCACGCCCACAATGACACCGTGCAAACGTTAGCAGGCATGTTGGGGCTTTAAGAACAAGACGAAAAACACGAGAACACGAGGGTAGCAACCAGTGTACGGTTGCTTTGTGTTCTCTCGACAGTAATAAATTAATAATTATATTTTATATGGAAATTTAGCTGAATTTACGTCAATATTTATGTTACAAAATTGATAAATTATACTTTTCTTAATTATGTAGCACTAACATACGTAAAAAAATTACATATTGCCACGAAAATAAATAAATGAATGTTGAAGATAAAGAGTTTCGACAAACAATTATTAGTTAGGTATAAAAAACAAACCTTTAGTCCCGCCTATTTATGTACTGATTCGCCTTTAATGGGCAACATAATTAGAATTATGTTGGATTACATGAAGACCTCGATTCATCGGAACACCCAGTAACTCACCTGAAGCTGATTGGTCATCTTGTCAGAAAGACAGTGATTGGTTAGAGGCTCATTTGCTTATTGCAGCCTTCTGTGTATCCAGTATCGCACAGACCGAAATCTTGAAAACAATTAGAAGACGATATTTTGAGGGCCTCTACTCCAAACCCTTCCTATCATCTTTGTATGCTGGTTCGGCTCTCGACCCACCATAAACACTGCAACGTGACCCCTAAGGCTAAAACTTTGGGCACCCCTTCGATAGACTGGTCATTTTCCAGCGGTATGAAGGTCTCACCTCGGTGATGAGGAGGTTGACAAGGCCCAGGGACACAGGAATGATCCAGGTGGAGTCTGGGAGTGTGAGGTTTGAAAACCACAGAGCGCCCCCTGCTGCCAACTCTTGCTGAAACCCTGCAAACATGGAAAACAATTACTCACCTTTTTCAGTTTTTATCTACAGGCAATATCCCCTCTGCTCATGGGACCACCACTGACTGGCTGTTATTTTAGGGGACCATTCTCAGCACAAAAGTGACACTGTCCACGGTAGCAGTCAGATCACAGTTTTAAGACATGTTCTACACCGACTGGCGACTTTATCAGAAACAGAGTGAACAGAGACTGTAGTCCTGTTTTGTTGGACAGTTTGTACAAGCTGTTCTCCCATTCTTCTTCAGTGGTCAGTTCATGATCACATAGCTGCTCTCAAGTGGACATTTCTGGGTGGTGCCCATGGTAGTCACTCTTCATTGATGGATCTTGTAGAAGGAAGCTAAGGGAAGCTAAGCATTGACGTTCTTCTAGCGTTAGTCACAGGCAGCTGTCTATTGTTCTAGGTCCTTCCTCTACTGTGGTCACTGTGAATGACCTTGATTCATGTTAAGCATTCATCTAAGAATTCGCAGGAACAGACAGGAATTCGCTTCGGACCAAGCCCACCTGCCTTTGTGAGGGCACTTTTTTGGTGTGTGAAACCGAAGATTATTATGTTGTCGTTTCCACACATCCAGGTGCATTTCATTCCAAAGTGTTCCAAAACACACTTTCTGCAAAAATGCACAACCCTAACCCTGCTATAAAGGTTCCGGCACCCATGGCACCACCTATAACATTCTGCAAACCTGCCAGTGGAAGCAGCAGCAGTACAAGATGGAGTTGATATGATGTTAGCAGCTGTTTCTTCTCCCATCATTTAGTGAAGTGAAAGTGGACCATTTGTGAACAGTGTGAAATTTGTCCTCTGTATTTAAACCCATTCACCTATATGAAGCAGGAGGCAGCCAGTGATGCAGCGGCCGGGGAGCAGTGTGTGGGGACGGTACCTTGCTCAAAGGTACCTCAGTGGTGCCAATGGCAGTCCTAGGATTCGAGCCAACAACCTTCCTATTGCAGGGGCAAATCCCTAACCACCAGGCCACCAGGGGATTGGTCTAAGACAGGAGTGTCCAAAGTTTTTGCAAAGAGGGCTAAATTTGATAAAGTGAAGATGCCCAGGGGATAATCGTTCCTTCTGACATTTTTTTAACCACAAAAGTTATATGAAAATACACACTGTTATAAAACAATTTTCACTGACACAATTATCTTTATTTTTCAAATGGCAATGTCACCAAATATAAGCCACTCAGGCAGACATGAACAACTTTAAAAATACAATTTTGCCCTTCATTCATATCTGGAGAGTCAGATAACATACTGTATAGAATTCCTTAAATTTCCACGAGTTTGATAAATATCTTTGCCTCATGAACATTTAAAACAGGAGTTACAGTGGTCCATTATCATTAAAGTTTCAAAGAAGTGAATGTCTTTGTCTTTTACAAGATCTTTCAGAAAGCAATAGTTTGTGTCACATCTACAGGTACAGAACAGTTATAAACAAATCTTATTAGAGAGTTTAATAGAATATGTGCCATAAGTCCAAGTTCATTAGTGTGGTTTAGGCTTTTCACTGTTAATAGTGACAGATTTTACCGTTTAAAACACTGAATTTCAGATTGATGAAGGAACAGATAACCTGCTGACACATTCTTTACAGTCCTCATGGCAGAAATGAGTGGAGGGTTTGCGGCAGAGATGCAGAGACAGATAGCATTAGAATGGTGCTGCCACCATGTGGTAAAAGGAGGAATTAAAATTTAAAAATTTTATGATTTATTTATTCTGACAGAGCTAGTCAGCCATAAATAACACGTTATAAGACCGAAGGTGTGAGCCATATAAAATCTGACAGCCGGCCGTGATTGGCCCAAGGGCTGGACTTCAGACATGCCTGGTCTAAGATGTAGTTCGAAAGCACTGAGACTCCTTGCTGACTCCTCTTTTGGCATAAAAACCCCATAGTGTCTGTCTGTATGTCTCTTTCATATTGTACAGTCAATTACCGTAAAAAGTCCTGCTGACTGGACAATAATTAATCACAAAAACTATTGGGCAATTTTGGAATTCAGGGTGGCCGCAGGTCTCTTAAAAAGTCTTCAAATGTCTTAAATAAATGTTTATAAATAAAAGGCTTCAAAATTATTATAATGTCCTAACTTTAGATTGGACTTAAATGCATTTTTGCATGAATTTTTTTAGTGTTCCAAACCAAAGACAAAGGATAAGCACAAAAAAATAAGGGCGATTACTTCCAGTATTCTTTGTGTCATTAAAATGAGCACTTTGCTAGCAAGGTAAGTAAGATGGGAAAAAACAGGTTTAATGACAAATGGCGTGAAAATACGGATTACGCCTGGTGGTAAAAGCCGGTGCTTGGGAGGTTGTCAGCACGGATGTAATGGGAAGAAATCCACAGTCAACAATGCCATCAGCACACCTCTGAACAATTTGTGGTTCTACGCAATTTGGATTGGCCCTGCTTATCTTTATTAATATACAGGTCTACACAGGACATCAGTTTATTTAGAGAGAGATTCACTTTTCGTGTGTATTTCTGGGCAGTCTACAGCATCACATAACATGGATGGCTGAGTGAGGGAATCTGCATTAAAAGTAGCATATTGAAGGACACTATATGCAAGTTCTGTCAAACCAAACAAATATTTTATGTCAAAGCTTCCACCCAAACAAAAGAAAATTACAAACTCTACTGGAACTTCTATTGCCAAGGACTTGTGTATGTATTCAGTCGTTTTCGCGGTATGTTGCGCCGAGACACCCTGAAGTGGAGGCTGAATGTTTGCAGTCTTACCAGATGAGGCGTGTCCAGTCCCCATGCTGAAGTTACGCAGGGCGAGAGAGACGCAAACCCACATGGGCAGCTGAACCCAGATGAGCAGGCTGGCCTTAAACGGGTGGCAGTTATCCCTCACATAGAGCTCCGACACAATCCGGCGCAGGTTCTTCTTAAAATGGTATCTGCAGGCAACAAAGTGGGAATAAATTCAGGAGACAGAAGTGCCATTAAAATGCCACTGGTTATACTGGTGCATGTCTCTAAACACCAATGACATGGAATTAAACCTTATGACTCTGGAC
Source organism: Bryconaethiops microstoma (assembly GCA_037577275.1). Classification (NCBI taxonomy): domain Eukaryota; kingdom Metazoa; phylum Chordata; class Actinopteri; order Characiformes; family Alestidae; genus Bryconaethiops; species Bryconaethiops microstoma. The sequence goes on along the minus strand of JBBJLS010000134.1, from coordinate 1,278,117 downwards.
ATAAACAGAGACCGCTGAAACACAGAAAGGGGTTTAGATTTGTGTTTTGCTGAAAAAATGAAATAACTGCAGACCCCTAACAGCGACTTCAATGAGTGGGAAATCAAGTTTGCCACCAACAGCCAAATACCAGGACTTGTCCTAGTATCGATAAATGCACACTCAGGACTTAAATCAAGTCTTACTGAGACTAACCTTTGCCTCTTTTAACCACAAAACCAAACCCAGAATTCATCACCATTCACAAGTTTAGTTAAAACTACAGCTGTTGGTATTTTATGATTAACTAGTTAGTGTCATTGTTGTGTGTGACTGGAAAACATGCCACATATCTGCAGTAATGATTTATTCCAATGTGTTAAAAATCCCAAAACTGACCACAGTTTAGCACTGGGTAACGCTGGTCAGCTATATCCAACTTAGCAGCTGAGGGTTAGTCAAGGGCTCCCAGAATAACAGCAAAATGATCTTTCCCTGGAGTTTATTATTGTTATTATTGCTGAGCTCAAATTACTACTATTTTTGTCAATGTCTGTCACTCCATTGTGTATGGGTGTATATATTCATATATACATACATATGCTCACTTTGTTCATACACACCTATACAATATACATTTTTACAATACATATGCACATATTTTTATTTTATCCTATTTTTATATTCCTAGATTGTACAGTGCACGTTTTATTTATATTCTACTTTATTCTATTCTATTGTAATTTTTGCTGCTCTTTGTTTCTGTCCACTTTCTGCTGTGACAATGCAACATTCCCACTTGTGTCCCACTTATTAGTGTGACAATGCAAATGTCAAACTAATAAAGGTGTATCTTATCTTAAAAATCTTTAGTGTTTTATTTCATGTTTCTTTGTTTGTACCACTGTGTCCATCATTGTTATCTCTGCACCTGACTGAACCTGAACCTTGGGGGTTCAAAGAGTAAAATATAACATTATCTTAGTACACTATAATTCACTCACTAACATTAGCAGTATATTTATGTTTCGTGTTAAAAAGGCTTAGGACACGACTTGAGCCGGTGCTAACCTGGACTTGAGTGCATCAGGTACAAAGATTCAGAAGAAACTAAAGTGAAGTGGCCCTCTATAGTCACGCGTGAACACACCACAGCACACAGTGTGAACAATGAGAAACTCTTTCTCTGCATTTAACCCATTTAACCCATTCACCAAGTGAAGGAGGGTGCTCCACCCCACGGGGGCGCCCGGGAGCAGTGTGTGGGGACGGTACCATACTCAAGAGAACCTCGGTGGTAACACTTGCAGTCCTGGGATTCAAACTCACAGCTTTCTGTTCACAGGGCCAACTACCTAACCACTAGTCCATCAGAAACTCTACCTTTGTAAAAACGAACATGCATTTTTAACATATAAGTACTACAAGTATATATGGTAATATATTCGAAGAGCTCTATAAATCCATTTGAATAGTTTCTAGAAAAATGACATTTATTTACACAGACCCACACATTTTGCAAACGTTTGCCAATTTATCCTGTTAAAATAACTTGTTGGCTTACTCTGAACATGTTCAACAATAATGATCAAATCTAACAACATTTTTTCCAAAACACTATAAAATCATATAAATCACTATAAACTATAAATCAGTTCTTTCTTTAATACTCTAGGAATCCATTCTTTCTTTGTCTTTCTTTTTGAGGCAAGAGAACATGCAGTAATGAACAGCTAAATAAAATACAGAATAACTTGAAATACATTAATTTATGTTAAATCTAAACAAATAACCTAATAAAAAATAACATACATACAAATGGCCAGTTAGTTCAATCTTAAATTCAGAACTATTCAAGCTGTATTTGAAGGAAGGGCTTCTATAGAAACATATTGCAAGACATCACAAACAACTGATTATCAATATATATTGTTGCCCCCTACTGATCATGCGTAAACTTTTTGGCTAATTATACAATGTGAATAGTTGTTTAGTGGCCATTTTGAGATTGAGTATGCAAGTACCAACAAATATTTGACACCTGAATACTATTCGGGCCAGAGCTACTTAACTGTATTCAGTACACTGGTGTGGAAAATTCTGCACTTGTTAGGCTTCTCAGCTTTTCCTCTGACATGTCTGACCACAGTATGTGCATTCGGATGCGTAGAAGCTCTTCTTACCTGCATGTTTTCTCAGACCAGCTCTTCTTCCTGGCTTTGATTGAAATCTCATAGCTTAGCTGCCTGGCTAGCTCTGCGATCTCCTTCTGCAAAGCTTCAACCTGGCTGAGAGCAAGAGGATCACATGGTTACTCAGTCTGAAAAACTCCCCACACCACTGGCCAAGAACCATCTAACATGTGTTTATACACCCATATTCACATTATTAGTACCCCTTACCCTGCACTTTCCCTCACAGGTCACTTTATTGGTGTGGTTCCCTTATATAAATGGTATTGAGACCCTCCCTCCTTTTCATCAGAGGGCAGTTTTTAGCCACAGGAACATTGTTGACCATTGTTGGTGTTCCAGACCTTGGGTTTTTACTCAATTCTGCAACCCTGCCAGGGTGGGAGCGGCCCAAAGATATCAATCAAGAGTGATTTCAGAACAGTTGGTCAGTGTTGATGAAGAGCTGGACGATGACTAGCACAAACTGGTGGATTTAGAAGGAGATGGAGGAATTCTGATTGAGTTTTAATGCCCAGATCCCCAGCATTACTCTATGAAGGCCTCGACCCTTGAGGCTGTCAGGCTGTGGGTTATCTGAGGGCGATTCAAAACAGCAACGCTAATGGAGACATGGAGACAGAAATGGAGCAGGAGTCTGGGGACCATGGGGGCTGCAGATTTATGGGAACAAAAACAAAAACACTGGCTACATTTAACACAGGGAAAGGGAAAGGATGAGCTGGAATGGGAAAGGAAAGGGGTTGTTTTTTTTCTCAGTACATGAGATTCAAACCCTTTATGCAGTAAAAGAACGAAGCCCAGAACACACCAATGTCGTTTTTCAGGATCACTTTAGAGTATTTGAGTGTTAAGGAATCAGGATCAGTATAATCTGCATTGCACCAAACCACCTGGAATCAGTTTTAGTGTCTAAAAGCTTTATTCATTATTGACTCTCAGTGAAGCTCTGTGTGTCGTTGAGTGTTTATATGAAATGTTTGAGGGTAAAATAGTGGCAAACCTGAACTAAATTGGTTTTCTTTGGGGACTATTTTGCCTCACAACGCCCTGCAAGTATCCGTCCACCATGAATGGATTTAGTTTTACATTCTAAAGCTCCTTAAAACTTCATAACCACTTCATGGAAAAACTTTCTGTGAGAGAGCTTTTTAGAGGCAAACTCCTTGTTCCATTCACGGCCACTCTGAACAGTTCTGATCAATTCTGATTAATTCTTTGGGATACAACGAAATGCATCACAGAACACATCATGGAAGAATTTCTTTTTGCATGATGATTTCTTGGTAATGAGAAGATCAAGATAATGCGAATGGTCTTAAACATAACTAACAACGAGTCTTCACATAAAAATAAAATTGAAAAATAAATGTTTCTGCATCCGGGCTCTGGAAGCCACATGAGCAGGCGGCTCCCAAGCATTAAATTGCAGATTTTAATATCTGCCTGTGAAACACAACCTCGAAGATCAGCATGGATGAGCTGTTTCAAGGAACCACCAGGCATGACTAAATACATGTATGGAACGGCAGGCTTGGTGTCAGGGAGCTCTTTTAGAGGGGCAAATACCCCTAAACCCACTATTCTGTATTTTATGAGTGCATCGATAGTGGCGGAGAGCAAAAACAAAGTGATACGAAACTTCTTGCCAAGTTTAAAAGGCCAGATTAACACCTGTGGGTCTGCAGTCACTCACTCACGTTCATCAGGATCGAGATTCTCCATTAGGGGGTGCACTCAAGTAGCTTTTGGTGCTTTGCATCAGTGACACTGTGTGTCTTTGTTACTTTTTACCTTTAAAAACAGCCTCAAAATTTTATTTGGACCCAAACCTAGGCTTTAGCTTTCGAAAGTCTGATACAATTACCATAATCAGATGTTTTTTTTACACCCCTTGCAATTCGCAATGTTTTAGAATGACTTTCCTCAATGCCTGTATAAATATTAACAATAAAATCAACATTCTCATAATGGAAAAGCAACACTGTGGTGTTTTTCCTCCCTCTCAGACAGGAGACGTGTGCTTCAGCTGGGACAGTGAGATAGAGGAACATTTAATAAGTGAGAGAGATCTCCAGTGTTTGCTCAAGACTGATCTACTGACCTTCACTGCATGCCTCTCATATTTCTGCTGTGTGTAAGTAAACATGCGCTCCAAGATGCTTCTGCACTGATGGCCACTCACTCTTCACCCTCCCCTTCTAAATATGGCTGGTTTACTTCATACAACATCTGCAGGGTTCCAGACAAAATAAAAACCTTAGGAGCCAAAGGCTCATTTTTGGGAGCCAAAATATTGTCATTGCACATTTTGTCTCCAGTCTCACCGCATGTAAAGAGCGTTAAAACAAAACAAGAAATCACGACATGGACTAAATTGTTGCCAAAGTAAAACGTAGTGTTTCTCGTGTAGTTATTGTTTATTTTCCTATATGTTAGAACGCGCTCTGCAACAGGTTGCCAGGCCGTGAGAATCGTTTCAAAGACACTCAATCTGTCATCACTGCTCTCGATAGAGATGTGTCGGTCGCAAACCAGTCGGTTCTTTGACAGCAGAGTTACTTTAAATATAGAATATTACTAGACTGACCACAAACATACATTATTACTAGACTGACCACAAACATACAATATTACTAGACTGACCACAGATATAGAATAATACTAGACTGACCACAGACAGAATATTACTAGACTAGATGACTAGCTGCATCATACGTCAACGTCGCCTTCATATTGCGAGAGACACTGCTGTGGAGTGAATTAGTGGATAAAGATGCCTCACGCATGTCCTGCATGGGGCCGTACACTCCAAACCAGATCCCGAGGGATTACATTTCATAGGTAAGGCTGAACAATTGTTTTGAATATATTTGGCCATTTTTAAAACCCCTTTTATAAACCTTAACCTTAGCTAAACCAGATTAAGATAGCAAAGCTACGCATTCCTGTGTTCAAGTCATCCTCCACACAACGTAGCCACTAACTATTAAGATTGTTGTTAGCTATTTAATTAACTTTTCTCAAACTTTGAAGGTTTCCTATAGAAATCCACCTCAGTTTATAAATCGTAACCTTAGCTAAGGTAGCAAAGCTTTGCATGCCTGTGTTCAAGACAGCATCCAAACAACGTTTTGGCTAAACGTGATCACTATAATATAATTATAATGGCCAAATATAATCAAAACAATTGTTCAGCCTTACCAGGGTTTGTCATTCGACACATTTTGAGAAAGCTGCTCTGTGATGTGTGCCGTGTTAGTCTGGTAACAGAGGCTGAACCTGCATCATATGATCAAAGCTACCACCTGCTGTCATTAAAACACAGTGGAGGTTTGATGATTCCTCCTGAGGGGACAGTCAAGGTGGTTAAAGTAGCGGAGCGTGTTATCCTACAGTCAACATCAGGGCTAGCAGTCAGTGTATCTCTGATCTGTTTGTTCGGGCCACAGTTTGGAATTGACAACCACCATTTTATGCTCGTCTTTAGTTGTGTCGGTCTTCCACAAACTAAGGCTGCACCACGTTGCCAGACTGAACATTCTTAAATTACAGAGCGGCAACACATGGAAAAAGCTGTGTAAGGCAGTTCTGTTCCGTGGATTTTAGATCCAGTCCTGTACATATTTAATACTGAGACACTATAGTGATAATACAGTAACAACATAGTGTGTGTGAGAGAGAAAGGAATGAGTGAAATGTTTTCAGAAATTATTTCTAAAGCCCATGTGTATACAATAAAATGTTTGTATTTTTTGTCACGGAGTCTTATTGTGTATACTCGGAGTATGGCCACGCGCTGACGGATCGTGTGAACTGGGAATGCGGCGTCTATGCGTTTGGGAGCCAAAGGAGCCGGATTAAAACCCATTGGAAACTAAATACAGACATGACTGGGACAGGAGACCAATGGGTACAAACAATCACTTCACATTTAACAGCGGATCAATTAAACACTGTGCACAATCACCTGGAAGCTGGAACCAGTGTACACACACACACACACACACACACACACACACACACACACACACACACGAGGGCAAACTGAAAGTCTTGACAGAGCAGGGTGGCCTCTAGCAGCCGCTGACCAGGGGTGTGACACAGAGCCAATTTCTTGTTTCACTGCAAGTGAAAAAGTTGGATTAACATGAGTCTCATTCAGTATCGATGACTTATTCAGTTCCATGTTTTTTGAGTGTTTATCCAACATGAATTAGCTAATAGGTAACTCGCACCATCTGGCTTACATTGACCAAATAGACTGAGGGAGAACACACTCAGCTTCCTCACACTGAGGTGATAATGACCAATAATGACAAAAAGTAAGCTAGTATTTTCTTATTTCTTATTTTCCTTTGATCAATTGTTCTTAAAGTCTCTTAATATGTGGTATGATATATGATTTTGTATATTAAATATTAAAATATTAAAGTGAAATAAAATTTAGAGAAATTACTTTCAGAGAATGAATTTTGTCATTTGATTTAAATTCATCTAACTTTTTCTTTAGATGATTAAAGAAAACCTTTAGAAATAAACTTAAAAATAAAGATTTATGTAATTTTAAGATTAAATCATACGTCTGGTAGTCATCAGCACACCAACCCCAGACTCCGCCCCTCTTCACCACAACAACTCCTAATGCCTAGATGAGTTCTAATCACATGACTGATTAATGGACATAAATATAAAGTATTGCTGTGGACTATCCTTGCATGTTGAGCAAATTCTATATCTTGTTATTCATTTAATCAGGTTTGAATTCCCCTGCCTGTCTTTTCTTGAAGTTGATTGGTGTCTCACCCCTTTCATTTTTTTCACTGATTCGCTTTGCCTTTCTGGACTCAGACTATATGGATTCTACTCTTGGACTCGGCTCTTTGGTATTACGATTTGAATTTGGAACAAAGATTGTATCTGATCAGTGATCTACTGAACAAACGTTGCTGTTTTAATAATGGTCCTGTTTTACTCCACACTTGGATCGATCTTGCTCTGAACCTGACACTGAGATGAGGATAAGTCGTGTCATTTTCACTTAAAACACATGTAGGAAGGAGTGAAAATCAGGTATTGGGACATGGTAAACCACCTCTGACTACATAGAGTGAAATGTAAAAGTGCCACCAGTTGAAGAAATCCCTGTTTCTATTATACATAATGGATGGAATGAATTACTCTCACCCACTGATTATCTCCCCCTCTCTTCAGTTTTGCTCTCTGTGATTTGTGCTCTGGGTTGTCTTTTTGTGTCCTCAAGCAGATCTTACAATCTGATTTAAACAACACTACTTTTTGCAGGAAGAGGCCAGCACACACTGGGGAAAGGAAGCGTAAAGCATTGTAAAACCACCAGCCTGAAATAGAGTCGGTCAAATGGAAATTGCAGTGATTTTGGAGGCCAGACCAACACAGTTGCCACTCTAAAGAACCATCACATTACAGAGGCTGTCAGCCAGCCCATGCTCAAATAACTCCCTCAGTAGTTGTAGTTTGGCTGTAATAAGCTCCACCATCCTCCCACTCACTCTCATGCTGACCTTTTAGTCCTGGCTGCCATTAGAGTCCAGATTGGGCCTAGCTGAGGAGCCCAGCATGAAGATTACCATCTCTATAATTATGCTGAGAAGATGAAAGAAGAAAGTGTTCAGATAGGTACCTCACAGTGCTGCTGATGTCAGCATTGGCTTGTGTGTTTGTGTTTACCCGTGCCATAGGGGGTTAATGTATACATATATGCATATATACATAATGTATACAATAAATATATATACATGCACCTTTTATTTATATGTATTATATTGGTCCATATATCCTGTAGTTTCTGCCAAGGCATTAGCAGCATATCCTTGACATCCTGTAAGCTGCGACACATCAGACTTGTTGTTCCAGTGCATCCCACAGATGAACTGAGATATGGAGGCCTAGGCAACCATTTGTAGTGTTGCTCAAACCATTTTTAAACAATGTGTGAAGTCCTGCTGAAAGTTGCCACAGCCATGAATGGGGTGTACTTAGTCTGCAAAGATGTTGGTCAGGTAGCATGTGCCAGACTGATAGAACTGACAGAGCAGGGTGCGACGCACTGTGTATCTCATTGCCAGTATTAAAACTTTCAATGACTTCACCGTAGACCCTCTGTCCTTCAGCCCAGAAGTTGATGAATTGATGAGCAATGCTTGTGGGGTCAGCAGTGAAAAATGATTAAAAAACAAAAAATACATGATCTTATTCAAACAATGACTGTGTGTCTGTGTCTGTATCTGTATTTCAGCCACACTCATTGCTAACAAACATATTCTTGCAAAGGTAGCATCCTGTCACAGTACCACACTTGAATTCACTGAGTAAATGGAGCCTACATGGCTAAGTGCTTAATTTGATGTACCCGTGGCAATGGCTGTGATTGAAACACCTGAATTCAATAATTAAGAGGTGTATCCCTAGACCTTTATGCACATAGTGTACCTGCACAGAGCCCTGACATCAACCCAACTGAACACCTTTGGAAAGAATTGGTCAATTGCGAGCTAAACCACCTTGTTCAACATTGGTGTCTGACCCCATAAATACTGTTGCCCGAGTGAGCACAAATTCCTACAGACACACTCAATCTTGTCTTCCCAGTCGACTTCGAGGGCTGAAATAGCCACAAAAGCCACAAATGTCTGTGGTTTCGAAACGGGATGTCCAGCAAGCTCTGTACATATAGTCGCCATCCAGGGTGGGGGCTGGAGCCACAGTGACTGGGAAATATCATGATTGCAAAATGGCAAACACCAGCTCTGGGTAAGAGTCGTGTGGAGGTTAGGCCTATAATAAACATTGAGGCTGCACAGGTGCACTGTGTCCATGGTGTCCTTCTGTTATGTTAATATATATTCCCATTCACCTTTCCCTTTCTTCATAGAATTATGGCTATGCAATCTGCCTTCAGTGTTAGTGGAGAAAGAAGATGGCCAAATTTTACTGTCCTCCTTCCTCTGTTTAACGTCTATTCTCATATTTATATGGCTATTTAATGTGCGTTGGGGCAGTTTTTGTTTTTTATTTGATGGTTTTTGTACTACCCCTGGGTCTGAATTACGGAATAGCGTAGAACAGAGGCTTTGGTTTTCATCTTTGTTGTGCAATGTTATTTCTTCCTCCTACAGTTCCACCTCACTGACTCTGATTGAACAGAAGGCAAGCAAACTATCATCTCCCGCTCTCTCTTGCTCTCTTTCTCCGTCTTTCTCCCTCTTGCTCTCTCTTTAATATATGTATCTCTCTCATCCCCACTCTCGCATTTCTCCTTCTTGTCGATTTCCCCAGTGTGCTCTTAAACTGCTAGTGTAATTTAAATACAGAGCTTTGCATTAGCGGGAGGCACTTTGCCTGTATGATAGGGCATAGAGGATAGCAGAACAATAAGGGGAATGAGATAGGGAGGGTAGAATGGGAATTGGCTTACATTATCACACACCATCTAAAAAACCAGAGAGCTTCAAACACAATGCCAGCGGCGCTCAACAGCCTCTCTTTTCATTGGTAAGCGCAGCAACATAAAGCACTACAAAGGCGAGTACACAACCGAACAAAACGGAGCGCAAGTCTCTGTAATTGAATGGAATGGAAAGTTTTCTCAGATGGAATTTTAACTTCATTTCTCAGAGACCCACTGGTTTGTAAGCTGACTGTAAGCAAATTTGAGGAGTGAAGAGATGGATTTAAATATACAGCCTTCACTCCACTGTCAGTGTAAATTAGCTTTTTTAATGTAATTTCATTAAAATATTGCTTATAATACAGGTAATTGGTCTTCTTTTTCATTATTATTATTATTATTATTATTATTATTATTATTATTGTTATTAAGATCTAGCATGATGTATCAAGTATGTTTAACCTCCTCAGAACAGTCAAACCCATAACAATATCTAGTAAACAGAACAGAACAGAAAGTGACCGCTGATGAAGGATGCCAGAACAGATAACACACTGAAAAGGCTGTGCAAAGAACAGAGAGAGCAGTTAGTGGAGCTAGATAGAGAAAATGAGAACAGGGCTTCTGAGCTATGTCATGTATCATGCTATATCTCAACGAATATATAAATGTTTGATTTTCAACCTTTCTTTTTGAATAAAACATAAAACACAGAGACATTTATATATATATATCACGTCTCAGTTTATGTGGTTGCTCTGTGGTGGAAATTCTTTATTATTTTTTTAGTTTGTTTTTCAACATCTTAAAAAGTGATTGAATTAGATCTTTTAATTGTGTTTATAGTTATATTTTTTGTACGCGTGTGAATGTGTGCATATTCAAGACACAAATTATCTACATTTGTGGGAAGACCAGAGCTAACCCACAGCCTCAAGACTAACAAGGGAGTAATGACTTTGACTAATGTGCAATAATCTTTGGCTGGACACACAAACGTTTGCTAGTGACTGTCGCCTGGTATTTGAAAATCTCAAAACAGAAACTTTTACAGAATGAAAATATAAAACATCCTGCACTATTTATAGGTCACTACTCACTTTCAAGCAAATTTGCTACACTGACCATGTCAACGTCTGTATGAGAAGGTCCACTTTCCACTGATCAAGAGAATGGCACAAGCTTGGTCCAGAGCATCACCAAAACAGCAGGTCTTGTAAGGTGACCAACAGTGTCCATGGAAGGGTGACTGGTGAACCAATGACAGGGTCTTGGGCGTCCAAGGCTCCCTGATGCACGTGGAGAGCAAAGGCTAATCCGTCTGGTCTGAAAATATAGGTTGCAATAGAAATTATGATAGAGAGATGTCAGAATACTCTGTGCTTTCTACATTTAGGGCTTTATAACATCAGACCAGTTAGAGTGCCCAGACTGACCCCTGTCCATCGCCAAAAGAAATGGGCATGTGAGTATCATGTGAGAACTCTCCCAACCTGGGATGTGAGCTGAGGGCCTCAATCAGAGACATTGTCTCCTGTATTCCAAACACCTGAAATACCTCCCAGACTCAGAGTTCAGCCAGTTTCCATGGCACTGGGCGGGAGGCTAAAGTCACACATTTTTGAAAACTGGTCTATTAGAACTGCAATAGTGGTTAAGCAGGTCTGTAATAAAATCTACTGCCAAATGTGACTAGGGACAATGTGGAACAGGTATGAGCTGTATGTGTACATATGTGGAACAAGCCTGCAAGTAAATGACTTGAGTGATTTCGCTTGGGTACAAATGGGGCACAGTAAAACAAAGTCTGTTATGTCTTCTTATATAGATATCCACCAAAACGTATTTATTAAAAGGATATGTTTTTGCACTTCCTGGGAGGGTGGGTCCACAGCATTCACATATTGCAGTGGGCCATGGGCACAAAAAGCTTAACCTCTGGGCTGTAACCTCTGGGAGTTCTACAATCTCCCACCTAACGTGGACTAAAACACAGGCAGGTGGTGAAAGGATTGGCATTGGAGGTTGGGGCTCACCCCATATTTTTGAGACTTAATATTCTTATAGGGTCAGTATATGTGATGGTAAACTGAAAATGAGTGAAGAATAGAGCCCATCAAGTCTTAGGTTTAACCTCTCACCTTCTCAAAGATGTTCTAAATTGTGGTGGTCTGTGAACACAGGGAAAGAATAAATGGCCCATCCAGCCACAGCCTCAGTTAGATCGCTAAAATAGTTCTCTGTGCCCAACATGATAATTGCATTCAGCTGGTGTGAGTTTGCATGAAAAGAATGCACAGAGTTTGGGAGGTGAACCTTGTCACTGACTGTCCCTAATCCAACCTCAGCGGCATGAACCTCCACTTGGTAAGTTGAGCTTTTAGCTCTGCAGCTTGTGAAGGCCATGATAATTTCAGCCTTGCTGCTTTAGGAGTGTTTTGAAAGAGGCAGCGACCTGACTAAAATGTCTAATAAAATAACTGGCAAAACCTAGAAAACATTGAAGATCTTTCAGAATCTCTGTAACTGGTCGGAGTTTGTGGTTCTTCCATTCGAATGCAGCCCACTCTTATTGCGTGCCCCAGGAAAGGGCCAATAACCTGTTGAAAGCTACATTTTCTCACCTTTAGCAAACAAGGGATGTTTATGGAGTCTTTGAAGGACTAGGTGGACCTGGGTTTTCTAGTCAGGGGAAAATATTATTTCATTGATGTACACTACTGCAAACCAATCTATCACGTTTAAAGACATATTTATAGATATTTAAAGATATTTCATCCATGAATGACTGGAAGACTGATTGGGCATGCAATGACGAGATACTCTTAGTGTCCCCTGGTGGCTGGGTCCAAAGGACCTAGAGTCGATTAATGCTAAAATGACAACAGATTGGGCCAGACTGAGAGTATAACCAGAACCATGAATTGTTTATGAGGATTCCTGGCATGAGGATGAGTGGGAGGAACAGATAACTTGACCAGGCTCACCACAGTACAGACAAAGACGATTGCGAAGCCAGCATTGTCACTCCTCTTGTGATGGGGTTCACTCCTCAGCTGCAAAGGCTCAGGATCTGGAGCAGGACTGGTTTTGGGCACAGCCACAGCCATTACAGCTGGGGGGCACATGTTATTTGGCCCCTGTTAGAGAAGTGTTTTCATTGCGACAGTGGTCTGGTCAAGCGGTCAAGGTCTGCGGCAGTCTGCTGCAGCGAGCACAGCTTGGCCAGCCAGCACTTGTTCTTGCGCGTCAAGAAAAGCCAGAAGTTCGGCTGGGTTCGGCAAAAACACAAGTGAGTCCAAAGCCAGAATGCAGTCACACAAAACAGAGCTGGGGTGATTAGGTTGGGCAGCTGGTGGCCTGGTGGTTAGAGAGTTACCCCTGTGATCAGGTCATGGATTTGAATCTAAGGGCTGCCAGTGGCACCTCTGATGTACCCTTGAGTAAGGTGCCGTCTCCACACACTGATCCCTAGGTGCTGTGTTCCTGGCTGCCTGCTGCTTCACTTGGAGAATGGATTAAATACGGAGAAAGAATTCCATGCTGTTCACCCTGTGTGCTGTGATGTGTTTGTGTGTGACAAATGTCTGCTTTACTTTTACAGATGTAATTCATTATGTAATGACATAATTATTCATTAAAAATCAAAGCATTTTTGCTGGTGGTCTATAATGCAAGGTGTATAATGCAAATAGGATGTATCCATGACTGTAAGTAAAGATTCCTTTCTCTAGAGCAACTTACAATTATTAGTTACAGGGACAGTCCCCCTGGAGCAACTGAGTGTTAAGTGTTTTGCTCAAGGACACAATGGTAGAAAGTGGGGGTGTTTGAACCTGCAACTTTGTGATTATCAGGTTCACATGCAAGAGTTTTACCCACTATGCTACTACCACCCCACCCCTCTATGTCCAGACAAGGTACACAAACAAAGGGCCTTGCTGCAGTTTTACAGAGTACAGAGTTGCAACACTGGCTCAAGTGTCCAGGCGTGACAGTGATGATGCGTTTCTTTTGGCTCATTCTCCAGCTGGATTTTGCAGTGTTATCTGTCACAAAGCTTTTTGTGCTCTGTGTCCCACCGAAACAAAGCATGTCTGTCTCACTTTGTGTGTGTGTGTGTGTGTGTGTGTGTGTGTGTGTGTGTGTGTGTGTGTGTGTGTGTGTATGTGTGTGTTAGAGATAGAAAATTACTATTACTGTTCCTGCAGCCCATATATTCCTGAGATTCTGTGAGTTGAATTGACTCGGAACCTGGGTGGTCCTTTTTTAATCCCTCTTTCCTTTTCCTGATCTGTTCTTCTTCTTCTTTATCCTTTTCCATCCCCTCCCCCTCTCTCTGTTTAAGTCTATAAGGCATTATTAATGGCAGTCACTTTGAGATGCCGACCTGCTCTGTATTGATTAGTAGGCCGGCAGCATGTATCTCTTTCGTCAACCCTGTCAGCTGCACTTCATCAATAAAGTCAAGCCTAAAATAAAGCATATGTTATAAATGTAACTAAATGTTTCTATTTTGAATCTGCTGCTGATTGATGGCTCTGCTCCATTTCGTCTATAACTTCTTGGACATTCTGAGTGTGTGTGTGTGTGTGTGTGTGTGGTTTATTTTTACGGTCTTAATAATTATTGATCTCGAGGATGTATTCTCTTACTTTTCACTTCCTGCTTGCCGCACATGCAGGTTTATAGTGCACTTCTGGATTCAAGTTGCCAATACTTCCTCTGAATCCATCCGGAAAGTCTAGAAGTCAACCATGTATACAGTTACACTCTTAACCCTGCTATGTTGAGGTCTAAAAGAAACCATTTTTGCCTTTTATTGCATTCTTGCCTGTTAATAGCAACATGTCTCAAGGCTGGTATTCTCAGTACTGACTAATTTATAAGGAGAATGACCAAAGAAAAGTGTAGACTTTTATTTCAGCTACCGTTCAGAGTCTGTTTTCTGCTACAAGCAAGCAATATAAGTGGTCTGTCAGGGTCTTTTAGATACAAGGACAGGACTTTATTTATTTATTTATTTATTTATTTGTATTTAATGGCATTCTGTTCATTCCTTATGAAAAAAATCTTATGAAATCATAAATAAGAAAAAGAGCAAGAACAAAGAGCATGATCCACAGAACACTTAAAGGTATAGTTAACCACAGTCCTTTATTTTATCGCTCCTTTATTTTAGGACTGGAGCTACAAGGTTAACATTGAAAACAGACTGCATGTAAAGAGTCATGCAATTTATTTCTATAAATTGACTGGAAGTCAATAGTCATGTAGATTTGTTTTTTAATTAATCCCTAAATCTTCTCTTAACTCGTTCAAACCTGATCCAGCTCTTCACTAAGGTGGTGCAGACTTGCTGATGTCATTTAGGGCACAGTATGATTTCATTCTAGATTAGTACTCCTACTCCTGAGGTGGTTTGTGAAAACAGATCCTGTTGTTTAACTATTTTTTACGGCCCCACAGTAAGTCATACTGTGTCAAAGGCTGCATCACCTTAATGAGCTGCTGCAGTTTAAGTGGGTTGAGAGAAGTTTTAGGGATGTATTTATAAAACAGATTTTGGTGGCTATTGACTTCACAGCTCAAATTCTAAAGTAAAGAAGCACAATTTTGACTCGAAACATGTCTTTGATGATGGACTACATCTGGGGTAAGTGAAATATTATGTACTGACCTGTCCAAGGTGTTTCATGGATGGATGGATGATTTTACACCACCTAAACATATATAAATGTTTTTTATTTTATATTATTTTATTTACTACCAATCCCATGTATGTAGATGAATGCTGGTTGATTTTATTTGTTATAGAATTTACTGGATTTTTTCTTGAACAAAAGTCTTAAAGGGCCAATATTAAAATTTTCTTTCATCTTCCCCTTTGCTTTCGTTATTTTTTACCCTACTTTTAATGTTTGTGTGACTGAAAAGACAGATACAAGTAAGTGTGTTGGTTTTCACGTCATCACAAAAAGCAGCGAATTCAAAAGTGGAATTTGCCAGTTTATCCTACATAAAAATCCTTTATTTAAAAAATGAGGAAATGTTTGGCTTTCCATGATATGGACCAACAAATTAATACAGCTGACATGGCCCTATTGAAAAAGAATACACGATAAACTATACAGTTCTATTGCATTTATTATCATTGACAAATTAGTAACAAGCCTTTTACAGTCTGAACTGTGTTCAGGATATGAAAACTCCTTTTTATAGCGAAAGAACACAGTTGGAAACAGAACTGTCCCTAACATGGACATGCATCCCTACTCTGGTAGAAGATTATAATGAATTAAAGAAGACAAAGGAGACAAATATTAAATACGCATTTTGTCCTGTGCTCTGAAATCATATGTGCTGTGTTTTTACTGAATACAGAATCAACATTAACACTACTAAGTTCTACTAACTTGTCTATTTATGTGTTTATTTACATGTTTCCTTTGTTTCATAATGTGCAGGAACATGCACATTATGTTCCTGACCTGGACTGACCTTTCCTCATTAGTCCCTTGTGGAATGCTGCACAGGTGCTCCATCAATAAGCCAGCAGTGTGCTTTCTCACTCTTTTGTCACCTTTCTTAGAAATGTCACCTCTCGCACATACTATTATGTGTCTTGTTTCCAGGGCTTCATTAGTGGATCTGTAACCTTCTCTGATTGTCTTTCTGCCTGTACTGACACACTCTAATGGTTCTCTGCATTGCATTAGATCTAAATGGTAACTTTATAGGTGTCAGTGTGGAGAGATTTTAATGTTCATTTAATTGTTTTTAATTATTATATGATACATTATTAATATTTAAGTTATTTTTAATTTTTTAAGCTCTCTCTCTCTAAGCTCTCATGAAATGTTCACACAGTGCGAAGGGCAGCTGCTTTTTTCAAAAATAAGAAATCACAAAGATTTTGTATAACACTGTTATGCTATAAAATATGGACAAAAGTATTGGGACAAAAGCTTGACTATTACACCAACAGGAACTTTAATAGCATTGAATTAAATTCCATTGACCTTAAAAATATGGAGCTGGTCCCACTTTGCAGCTATAACAGCTTCCACTCTTCTTGGAAGGCTTTCCATGGGTGTTTCTGTGGGAATTTATCAACATTCATTCTGTAGAGCATTTATGAGGTCAGACACTGATGTTGGACGAGAAGGTCTGGATCACAATCTCAGTTCCAGTTCATCCCAAAGGTGCTGGATGGGGTTGAGGTCAGGACTCTGTGTGGCCAGTCAAGTTCTTCCACACTGAACTCCTCCAGCACGTCTTTACGGAGCTGCTTTGTGCACTGAGACACAGTCATGCTGGAATAGAAAAGGTTCTTCCACAAACTGGGTCCACAAAATTGAAGCATGGCGCTGTCCAAAATCTCTCGGTATGCTAAAGCATTAAGATTGAGCCCTTCATTGAATGTAAGGAGCCACCTGAATTAAAAAATTAAGATATGTGTCCCAGTACTTTTGTCCATGTAATGTACAATGTAAGGCTGGTATTATTAACCTTTTTAGAAAAAAATATTTTTTTTAGAAAAAAGGTCCAAATAATTGAACACTGTCATGCCATCAAGCCATTCTTAAATGCATGACCTGTTATAGCACCACTTAATGAACTAAAGAATGAGACGACATGGGGCAGGCTGCTTTTAAAAGGCTCTGTGTGTTGCGTATTCGATTATGATAGTTTCTTTGCAGATCAGTGGAGCATTATTTGTATTTTGTTGGTGTCTGAACAAAACCTGGTATCTAAAAAACGCAGGCCAAGAATAAAAATACTGAAGTTCTGCAAAAAGATTTTCTGTTTGCCCCATTCATCATGAAAATTTAACAAAACTATGTAAATGATCACAAATAATGTGAAAAAATCATTTAAGATATTTAAGGTTTGCTCTGAAAGCAACAAAATCTAAATTAAACAGATTTAATTAGGGATGCACTGATGTGGGAATTGTGGGGTTGATGATGATATCCAGTGTTTTTCATGACTAGTGAAAGATGTGGAGATGTAGTGGATCTCTATTGTTCTCCATTCACTTCTGCACTAAAATCATTCTTCTGCTTAAGGGGAGGGAAATTGTCGAAAAGATTTTTTTTTTTCTAAATCCAATAAAAATTTAATAAGAAGACCAAACACTGGAGCTCAGCACAGTAGGTCAGTCCTGTTTCCCTTGCTCTGGCACATATAAGATATATTAGGGATTTAGTCACTTGGTGTCAAAATTGATTTGTGTCAAAACTGTATAAAAAATTGTCAACATGTGCAAAATAGTACCACTTGAAATTTCACATTCAGATGCTTGTTTTAATTATTAATAAGAGGTCATAAAGACCCAAATTAACATTACAAAGTAATAACACATTCATAAAATATTGAGCAATTATATCTGTGAAATATAGTGGCCTATTTTCCCTCTTTCTGTCTGTTACTGTGGTCTCAAGTGAAGCCGGTTGCTTGCTATGGCTAAACACTCTTATCTGTTCTTGTTCCCTGCATTAGATTTTATACTCAAATTCTTAACCTTGTACCAAACTATCGATTTTGGTATAACTTTGGTGAGCGTCTCTGATTTGTCCTCTGTTTCTCAGTCTCTTGATGGTCTGGTCCTCATGTTGCAACAACAGAAACATCTTCAATTCAAACCTTTTTGTTTCTCTCTTGTGCATGAACTAATGATGCAACAACTGAGAAACAACAGAAAACCCAGTTTTCTTTTCTTAATCCTTAATGTTCCCTAAAATTAGGGGGAACTATGTTTGAAACTGGATATACATACGAAAATAAATGTTCCTAAGTGGTTCTTAGTTTTTGGATGGTTCCTTGATCCAGAAAGTTACATGGTATTAGGGTACCATTAGGATTTTACTGATATACCAATATCGCCACTGGTACTGCTTTCTGACAGAGACACTTGTTGATACTTATATAAGATAAGATAAGATAAACCTTTATTAATCCCACAAGTGGGAAATTTACAATGTTACGGCAGGAAGTGGACAGTACAAAAGGTAAGAGCAGCAAAAATAATAGAATAAAGCTGTACAATATTGTATAAAAAGCACACTATACAAATTAGACAAATACAAAAATATACAGATAGACATTTGTGTGTATATTTACACACACACACACGCACATATATATATATATATATATTTATTTATTTATTTA
>JBBJLS010000134.1:1233985-1248556 GCA_037577275.1 Bryconaethiops microstoma | reverse complement strand
GTGTTTGTGTGTGTGTGTGTGTGTGTGTGTGTGTGTGTGTGTGTGTGTGTGTGTGTGTGTGTGCCCCGCCCAGTGTGAGTCTCTGCCTTGTGCCCATCAACCCCTCTGGGTACCCGCAGCCCTAGTAAGAATTAAGTGGTTACAAAAAATGAATGAATGAAGGCTTGTTTGGACACTGTCTATGTATAGTGTAGGTACACCCAGCTTACTTCAGTTGCAAAGATGTAAACAGATACATATATGCAGCACTTTTGCACAACAAATGAAACTACTTTCCAAGACACTTGGACTACTTCCCAATACTTGTGACACTTGATGGCACACAGACGTAATAAATGAGGATATATTGGTAGTGGTAATATTAGTGATAGATTGCATTGTAAGGTGCTAGACCACGAAGACACTGGAGAAACAGATACTATGCATATACTGTACATTGTCTATTACAACATATACGATTTCTCTATACATATCTTAGAGGTAATCTGACGTACAGTCTCCATGCACAACAACACATGTTCACCCAAAGCTATACTTTCTATACTTGCTAGCAGGCTGACTGAAAATGAGTGATAAAAAAACAACCAAAAAAAACATTATAAATTAAAAAAAAGCAACATGCATTAAACATTACCAAGTTAAAGTTCATTTTAATTGGGTAAAATTTGTTTAACTGCCAAAACTTTCCCTGAAAATAATAATATGTAGTCACCATTGTATGATTAGTTTTCCTGACATTACTGGAAGAATCACGCTGCATTCTAAAAGCACATATTTTCAAAATGCAAAAACAAAGGCATTACTCTCTTTTCCAGTTGAAATGATTCAGAAATTAAATAAACACAGAAAAACAGGCATAGACTCATGAATCCACCGCATTGAACAGCCTCTTTGAACATTACAGTCCTCATTACAGGGAGAAACACACACAAACACCACTTTATTTCACACAAATAACTAAATAACTGCTGTGCAAACCACAAAGCAAAGTGAGAGAGTCTTGTTAGAAACAACCAAGCAAACATTTGGGTTTACTGCCTTGTAGGCCATGATCTTAGCTTAAAAGAAGATTTTCTGCATAAACACAATCAGCTAGGCTGTATACTGAAGTTAATTTGGCTTATCCTATGGATATTCGAGTGTGTTGGTTGTCTAGTTAAAACAAAGTTAGTAAAACTGCATTAGTTCAAAAATTAGTTCATAAAAAGCTACCTAGTCATAAGCCCCTTTGTATTTCTCTTGAATCACTTCCTCTTTCCACAGACACATCTCACTCTAGGTTTCTGGTGAGGAGCCATAACTGCTCTTGGGGGCCTGTGTTAATGAAAAAAAGACCTTGTCCTAATGATCAAGGCAGCTATGAAAACATCATATCTGCCCTGTGACTGCTTATGGATTTCTTAGAGATTGCTCTGCACACATTAACACATTCATTTGCAAATGCTGAGCCGAGGCAGTTGAATCACTAGCTGGGAGAGAATGAATAATTTGTTGTGCGAATAGATATTTCTCTAGCCTCAGATGCATTTAGAAAGCTTACCATGCATACTAATAGCTCATTCATATTCTCGTCTTAGTCTTAGGGAAGGCTGCGAGACCAGTCAAGTTTGTCAGACACGGCTCGCACACGTATGTGCTTGAGTAAATGTGGGTGTCAGACGTAAGCTATTAAAATTGTAATACAGAGCTAGAATTACTCTGCCATTGTTAAACACTGACAACTTGAGTGAACGGCAGATTCACTGATCTGTGTATGTTTGCTTTGTACTTTTTCCTCCCTGATTATCCATTCTCATCTTCTCTCTCATGATTTTACCTGTTCGTCACTATCGGCATGAAGCCTCGCATCTCCGAGATGAGCCAATGCTGCTGGTATTTTCAAACAATGGAAATGAAAAAAACAAATGGAGACAGAAGATTTTGTTTAAAAAGTAATGGAATAAGGCTTTGACTGAGAAATAAACACTTGCATGTGAAAAAAAAAAGAAAAATTGCATTGGAGTATAACAGTATTATTATAAACATTTGTGCTTATGAAGATAAACAGTAATAAATAGTAAATAGCACAGTGAATAATACAATACAAAAATACAATATATTGTTCTTTTATATTATTATTATTATTATTATTATTATTATTATTATTATTATTATTATTATTATTTCTTAGTAGATTATTGTCTAAACAGTAGAAAATATCGTTGAATAAACTTGAGTTCGTTTCCCTGCTAGTTAAATCCAATTGGTGTGCAACGGCTCTTTTCACCTGTCATGTCCCATTAGAGTCTGCAGCCAGTGACCTTGAGCTGTCTCCCCTTACATTAAGGGTGGGGAGGTGGAGGGGGGGCGTTGTCTCAGTGTTATGTTAACATAATGATAATGCTGTGAAATCAGGCCCTCGCCCTGCGCCCACTGCTCATTACGCCTCTCCAAATTCATTTGCAAGGTTGATTCTGCCCCTATCATGCATACGGCTCACGCTAACCTGCTCCCTTGCAGACATCAGGCCCACTAATGCCCTTAGACACACACACACACACACACACACACACACACAGTGGAATGCGTACACTGTGCATGCCCTAAAGAAAAAATACATCAAGATCAAGACTCATTTGAAGTTTGTAAAGTTCATATTGCATTCCATTTCTCACACATTTTCTTTGACTTGGCTGTTTGCTTTCCCCCGTTTGTTTTGGTGTGTGGGGGGAGGGTGCTTGATTGGGGACGAGTTAATAACTTTAAATAGATCTAAACACTAGTGACTAGTCGATGAATGGAAAAAGGTTTATACTGAGATGGGATGAAAAGTATATTACAGATCTACATACAGGTAAACAAAGTCATGGAAGAAGAACATGTAGGAGTGTGACTCTGGATGAAGTAGTCAAGGGTGGGAGGGCTACGGACGTGCATTGGTGTTAACGCAAGGTGACAGCTAATAGCCTTTTCCTTTGTGCACGTTCTCTTTCTTTTCACACTGATCTAAATAAGTCACAAATCAGCATGTTAAGCGTTGTTTGGAGTTTTCTGTCACTGTGACAAGCCAATGCGGCTTAATGATTGATTCAGTGGTTACGGGAGAAATGAGAAACACCAAATTGGGGAGAAAATGAGAGAAAAAAGGGGGATGGGGAAGTGCAAGCAGAAAGAAATGTGGGGGGTTTTTTCACTTTTTTTGTCTGAAATATATGAGACTCTTTAAATTACATATACAAAAACCTTGTTGGGCTTGAAACCGAAAATATGAATAATTGCAATTGCATTTAGTGTTACAAAAAATATGCATGTGTATGCTGATTCTGCTCTATTGGATTAAATGGAAATGTACAGCATAGTTAGACCTGACACCGGTCAAAATTCACCAGTATTTTCTGCTAAGATGTGATTAGCATTAATAACTTATTTTTTACTTGGGCCAGTCTGTGGTATGATTTTATAATGTAAAAAGTATTCAAGTATGCATGCACTGTATTTAAAGGCTGCCATTATACTTCTGAGTATGTTGTGTTCATTTAGCCCACAAGCTTTTGTGGATAGAGCAAATAAAATATATCTGAAAAAAAGAAAACTTTAAAAATATGCCTAAAATACAACTGTAAATCGAGCATAGAACTTAATGCTAAAGGGAAGTGTGATGTGATGTGAACTTGTAATGAAACTATACACATGAATGCAACATATTTTAGTAGTGGATAGTGGAGGAATCTGCTGATAACGAGCCCACATCTTCATCTTTCCCCTCTAAAACCCGCCCCCAGCACAATTAGTCTTAGGAGCATAATTACTCTTGTTAAATTTGATTTAGTGCAGCACAGGTATTTGATATGGTTTTACTGCAGTTTTCAAACCTGCACATTTTGTCTGGGTCAAAATTAGAACTGGGACAATATGCAATATTGGAAAATCAATAAATTGAGACAAAGGTTTAAAAATATTAAAAAAAATTTTTTTTTCATTCTTTAAACCAAGGGTGTTAATACATGCGCTGCGTATCTGGGACAGTTTACATTTGCACCAGTGAGGAGTGACAAAGCTGAAGACCATTTCACACCGATGGGGAGTTTTATGGGCAATTTCGCACCATGCTGCTTCAGCAGCTTCTTAGCAGCAGCTAAAAGAAAAATGATAACTTTGTCACCATTGCTACTCAATGCATCCATTGCTTCCTCTGCATTTTCTTCCCACGTTCGTAGTATAAAAAAGTGTCTTTATGTGGGGTTTTCAGAGCATTAAATCTGAAAAATGAACTTGTGAAAACATTTTTCTAGAATTAAGCCTGAAAAGTCCTATAATAGCCTTTTCAGCAGTCCACTGTGAGACAGTCACACCAGCAAATCAGTGCTGCATGTGTAGATGAAGTCAAACCAGAACTGGAGGTTTTGGATAGTGGATCTGGTCACAGATGGGTCACACTTACAAAATGTAAAGAAAAAAATATGTATAAATTCTACTGATCAATTTCTTTGCCCATTATAATTTATCACTATAAGGACAACAGTATTGGGACGCCTGACCATTACACCAAAAGCGACTTTAAAGACATTGCATTCAAATACATAGACTTTCACATGGATTTGGTCCCTCTTTGAAGCTATAACATCTTCCACTCTTCTTGGAAGTCTTTCCACAAGATTTTCTGAGGCAATTTGTGTCCATTCATTCTGTAGAGCGTTTATAAAGTCAGACACTGATGTTGGACGAGAAGGCCTGGATCACAATCTCCGTTCCAGTTCACCCCAAAGGTGCTGGATGGGGTTGAGGTCAGGACTCTGTGTGGCCAGTCAAGTTCTTCCGCACTGAACTCATCCAGCCACGTCTTTATGGAGCTGCTTTATGCACTGGGGAACAGTCATATTGGCATAGAAAAGGTTCTTCCCCAAACTGTGTCCACAAAGTTCCTAGCATGGCGTTGTCCAAAATATTTTGGTATGCCGAAGCATTACAATTGTCCTTCACTAAAAGTAAGTAAAAACAAGTGTGTCCCAAAACTTTTGTCCATACACTGTAGATATAATATTAGCTTTTGTCTTTTTTAACGAATTTAACCATTATCAACGGACAACCATGATCAACGGACAATTTCTAGCTCTATCCATACAGTACAGCTGGTCACGTTTGGTATGAATGTCAGCGGGGGGAAACAGTGGACCGTACTGCAACACCCTAGAGAAACATCCCCGGCAACCCACTGTCCAGCGATCTTCTATGGTAAAACTGTACATCACCTCCGTTTTGAGCTTGGCCTTGATCAGCCTTTGGGTTAGAATATTAAAACTGACTTTGTTTCAACTCTCTACTCTCTAATACCATTAATGCTTTGACACACATCTAAGCCACTTTTCCTCACAATTGTCCCAACATGTGCAACCCTGTTAGTAGATTACATCTGGCCCCTGAACCACCCTCTTATGGATGCCTCATTTTTATGTCTTTTCTTTAGAAATGTTATGACTCAGCCCGTAGTGAAGGGTAAAATTTCCATGACCAGGCTGCCAGAGTCACAAACAAGCCTAAATGAAGCTCTCCATGCTCCGCTTGCCACAAAACCAGTGTGTGTCTTGCCTTTGCAAAGTAAAGACAATAAAAGCTTCAGTGTTTGTGCTGTCCTTTTAGCAGTGGATGGTGCGTGGGCGTATGTGCTGG
Source organism: Bryconaethiops microstoma (assembly GCA_037577275.1). NCBI lineage: Eukaryota > Metazoa > Chordata > Actinopteri > Characiformes > Alestidae > Bryconaethiops > Bryconaethiops microstoma. The sequence goes on along the minus strand of JBBJLS010000134.1, from coordinate 1,242,910 downwards.
TCTCGCTTTCTTTCGTTCTCTTTTCCTCTTGTGCTTTCTCTTTCCTTCTTTCCCTCTATCCACAACCCATCACTGCCCCCCCCCCACACACACACACACACACCCCCAACTCTTTCCACTGAGTGTTTTGTTGGCCTCCTGCGCCCCTCTGCTCTCATATCTCAGCCCCGGAGAAACCTGTCAGCAGAGAACATTAGTATTCGCTTTTCATCCCTGCCCCCTCACGCACCCTCTTCCCTCTTCAACATAAAAATAGTTTACGCCTCTGACAAGAAAATGCCTCTAATCCCGTGGTTTGTTGGAGAGCAAACACACGCAATTGGCCAGTCATTATTCTGTGTGGAATTTTCTTTGCGGGGTGTTTGTGGTCTCCATGGTGACTAAGTACAGCATACAGACACTATCCTCGGCACCCTCCCCTAATGCCTCTCCGCGCAGAATAGGAGCGAAAGAGGAGAAATAAAATAACAATCTCCAAAGCTCACCCTCACCAGAGCAAGCTGAGACCTGCCACACGTAAACAGATGAAGGAAGGGTGGGGGTATTATTCAGGCATTCAGTACACATATGTTTGCATGGCTCAGAGGCCCTGTGTCAGTGATCCTCAACGTAGGGAGGATACACGGGATATCTGATTCATAAGAAGTGATGCTTTACATTGTAAATAATAGAAATGGATTACAAGTGTTTGTGAAATTTAGACAGGCACTTGTTTCATTTGTGCTGAAATTTTGATTCGCCTGATTATATTCCAAGAATTTATTCATTTAACTTGATTAAAACCGGCTTTTGCTTTTATCATATGAGGAACAATTTTTAGGTTGAACTGACCAATTGGTTTTTTGAATATTCAAATGCTTTCTTGAATATTCTCTCCAAATGAGCTAAAGTAAATTGTAATTTTAGTGGGTAACTAAATAAAAGAAGGGCTTTTATATGATACACATGTGACATGTGCCATACACGTTCCATATAACACAAAGTAGCACGTTACTATATAAGCCATTGTCCCACATGACCTTAGACATTGTACCCCTAGACCTTGACCATTAACAGTTTGTACCAGTTTCATATATAGAAGGACTGTGCTATACTGCCACATAAAAAGACTTTGCCATGTTTCCATAGGATGCACTACCTTTCCTTGTAATAAAATGTCCCATTTATTCATTCAGTGCAATGGACTCTACTGTGCTATTACACAATGTCCTCTTTTAGGTTGAACTGGCTATATACTGCAACATAACACATTTGAAGAAATTACACCATAGCATCCTGTACCATATAACTACAGAATGCCCTGTACCATTCACATTGTTACCATATAACACAAAGGTCTCATAGCCTGTAATATTTGAACTCACCACTATCTGTATCTTGAAGCCTTCGGCAAGTGCTCATCATGCTTGCAAATGCAAAAATCGAAAACTGAATGCTTTCAATTGTCTTACATTAAATTTCTATAAAAATGAAAACATGTTCAGTTAAAACGTTCAATAAAAGCAAATAATGGGACCTGCAGTTTAATTGGATTTGCCATGACAACCTCGCGTGCCCTCTCGCTAGCAGTGTCCTTGAGAAGCTCCTTTCCAGTGCTGAAGCACCTGAAAAACAGTCAGAGGTTATAATTAGCATGTAAGTAAACAATGAAAACAATTTAGACCAGTTAAAAAGGAAAAGTGGCTAATTAACCACAAATTGTAATCAAAACAGAATAAAAGTGATTAGCTATATAAATGTATTAAGCAGTATATTCAGCCATTATGTCTGAAAACACCTTGCCTAGTGCAAACATGTTGTTCTCAGACAATAAATTAAATATGCCATTAAAGTTAATACTAGTTAATCATGAAAGCTGTGTTCCAAACTAGGAGAAGACCCGGGTTATAAGGAAAATACTATTTGGGCCATTGCTGTGTATGCTTTAAAGGTTTGTAATTACTTGCCATTGGGTGTCCCTCAGAGGTGTGCTCTACGTGTGCTCTAGGTCCCTGAGAATTATTTTGCAGTTGTTGTATGGTTTGTTCAGGGTTTTTGGTTCAGTTAGCACTGTGTAATGGTTTTAATTTGATGCATTCTTCATGTGGAAAGTGTGCACTTTTGTTTGTGGTTCAGGTATTAGTGTGAGGGCAATAGACTCAGGTATGATTTCACCCTCTGTGGGCTCCAGCTGAGTTGTGTGGATTGGAGCTCAGTGTTTGAGGGAGATAATCTGACTCTCTGGTTCTCTCTATCTCGCTGCTTCTCGCTCTGTCTATTCTCTCCACTGACACCAATCTAACACCATGACAATCAATGACGAGCAGGGGACAGAGGTGTGACCACCAAGACTGAGACAAGTATCAAACAGAGTGTGTGTGTGTGTGTGTGTGTGTGTGTGTGTGTGTGTGTGTAAAACAGAGATTGACTGGGTTTAAAGAAAGCCATGAACATATGCAAATGCATTAAACTCCATGTTTATGTACATTTTGCATTTAAGAGTATACGCATGAATACAAATACATACATCAAGACATGCTCTCCACGGATGATTTTCAACTTTTCATTTCATTTTCATCTCAACTTTTTCACTTTGTAGGTCTCATTGTCATGTCAATTATTTCCTCACTGGTATGCATAAAAGAGGCATAACGATACCTTTATTGTTAGATGTACTATTGTAATGCATAATACTGTCATCAAAATAATGATAAAAGATGACAGAAAAGCACACTGTAATATTTCCAATTGATATTTCGTTAATATGGGACACTGAGTAAACAAAAAATTATATCAGATTCTTTTGTAATGGTTGTGAACCAAAATCAAAATCTGTGTTACAGGGGGGTCCTCGAGTTACGACACAGATCTGTTCCTTCGACAGTGATGTAATTTTGGTTGAAACACACCCTAGTCTAAGTCACTTACTGATCCTAACACATTTGTTCGGCCACGTAGTCCGTAAGTACGAGGCTAACGGTGAAAGTCAAGTGAGAGTGGAAATGATGTTGTATGTCGAAACGATGAATGTCGAGACCGTTGTAACTCGAGGACCCCCTGTATTTTTTGTCTCACTGGGAGAGCTCCAGAGTGAGTTCATTATTCAGTGATAGAGTTTGCAGGTTATGTAGGTACACAGGTATACACAGAGTTCAAATTGTTGATCCCAATCACTTGAGCCATGAGATTCAGATGACTGTTAAATGTACTCAAGCTTCTGGATTCAACATTAGATGTGTTTGATTCACAATATAAAATTCCAAGCAGATTGCATTTTAATCCACAGGAAAAAGATGAATGAAGGAATAAAGGGCTAGTTCTTTCCAGCTATAATGAATAGCTGGACGTTTTTAGAGCAAGGGAAAGCAACAGCACACTACATGACTGATACATGAGAAATTCTTCAAACGCAGCCAATTTATAACACACACAAGTGAGCAACTGACTGATGTGCTGAAAGAGGCTGTTGCGGAATGAAAATGCCAGCAGTCCAGCCAATAACACAAGAAACATTGTTGATGCCGTGCACATCGCTGGATTTTCGCCTGACTTTGACAACAACTTCGCAAATGAGGAATTAATTTAATTTCCTTTTTGAAAAGAATTATGGTTTGCATGAATTTAAAAAATCTGATGTTTATGACCTTAGTCTTTATATATAAATGCAACCATGTTATTTAAAAGGTGAACAGTTGATTAAAACAAAAAGAATTACTTCTTAGATCAGTGTTAAAGGGTTACAAAGCAAATTACAATCTTTTCATATGCCTCTCCTTGTAGGGGAAGATTTCACAGCTGCCCCAGGTACAAGCTGTTGGCTCTTTAAAACCTTCGTTGTTCTGTTTTAGGTGCCAGTTTGTGTCTGTATGTGCGTGTGCATGCAAGTGAGGGTATGTTGAACTATATCTGCACGGAATTACATAAGGAATCAGTTCGAAAAAAGTTTTTTTTTTTAGAACAATACATTTTTCCCCTTAAAGTTACACTTCTCAGTCTCCCAGTAGCAAGAGCTTTGTGACATTTTCACTGAATTCCCAAAGGTCCTCAACACTGCTGCTATTACAATTCGCAGTACTCGCATTTGTTTGCTAGATCGATGGGAGCGTGTTTGTGTGGAGATGACTCTCTGCTCCATCTGGAGGAACATGTTTGCCCCACACGCTTAGCAGGGGTGTGATGTCATATCGGTGGGATGCGTATGTTCGGGCTTAGTCATAATGATGAGTGAGGGGGTGGACTTCCACCTACGTTAGACATATCGTACTGTAAAAGGCTGGAAATAGAAGCGGTCGGCACCTTTAAACATGAGTTTCCACTGGTTTTGATGATCACATCAGCAGTGTGATCTTGATGATGTTTCAGATATTGCAATACAATGAACATAGTAATCCATGTATTCATCAATAAAAGTGCAAGATCCATGATGTGTAGTAGTGGGCAACATTGATGACGTTCAGTCTTGCCTATTTTCTAAATATATTACAGGATCAGATGATATTCAATACATCAATGAAGTTAATTAACCCATGCTTGACCCTAAAAGAAAGTCCTGCAAAGCTGGTGTAGTTTGTTTGGACCTGATGGTTTTGCTTTCTTCACTTCTTCACAATACTCCAATTGGGATTTTACACAGAACAGTACATGTTAACCAGACAAAAATCACATTTCCATGGAAAAGAAAGTGTTTATTTAGGTTTTATTTTTTAATCTATGAGACCTTTAAAAACAAATAGGGACACTGTTTTCCAGAATAGTACTTTTGTCACGATTTTATCTGTACTATTACATACAGATAAAATTTGGATTTTGCTCAACATTAATGTGCAAATAAAAATAAAATTCTCCTTCTTCCACATCTTCTTCTTCTTCTTCTTCTTCTTCTTCTTCTTCTTCTTCTTCTTCTTCTTCTTCTTATTCTTATTCTTATTATTATTATTATTATTATTATTATCTCTTGAGAATTTCTCCATAAGCTAACTGCCTTTTTATGACTTTACAACATTTTATTAGATCTTAGAGTTGCATTTTATTTATCTGTCCTTTTCTAAAAAGATATTAGAGACCATATTAGTACATTTTTAAATAAGTGTTTTATTTTACTGGAGTGTTCTATTTCATTTTTAAAGTAGATTGCTATGGATTCTGAATCTATTTTTAATCTATTGTTAATTCAGTTTTTCTAAATAAATAAACAATGTATTCCGCATTATACTTCCCTGCTTTTGTATCATCGTCTACAATAGAGCACATAGACACAGACACACACACACACACACACACACAAACACACACACACACACACGCGCGCGCACACACACGCGCACACAAATGAACATACGCTTGTTGGTCTGAATCTTTGATCATTTACTCAAGCAGACTACACAAGAAAACATTTAAAAAGAAATGTTCAGTCGTGTGTGCACACACTGCCATGTTCAGACCCACTTCTGTTGGAAAAGAAAGAAAAAAAAGACAGAATGTCATTTGATTTTAATTTAGAACTATCCGCTCCTCACTGTTTCAATCTGCAGTTCAAATCCATGAGCATGTACCTGACAGTTACACACTCTGACCAGAATACTAAACACACACGTCTGCTTGCATTATACACACACACTCACACATACACACTTTCACATGCATGCACGAAACATATATACATGAATACGTAATAAACAATAATGGGAATATTGAAGATTCATGGTGATACATGTACCTGCAGATGAAACATGCATGTCCTCCGACACACACACACACACACACACACACACACTAGCTTTCCTCTAATGTAATAATACCTATACAGCTGAATACATTGAAATGCATCTATTCATTTTTTTATTTACATGCATACAGATTACCAATACTTCCTTAAATAGTGATACAACACACACACACACACACACACACACACATTATATATATGTATACATATATATATATGTGTGTGTATGTATGTGTGTGTATATATAATACATAATTATTATTATATAGGCGTGTGTGTGTGTTTGTCCGTCAGTGTGTGAGAGAAAGAGAGAACAACTCGGTTTTCGGAACGTTCGAGATACACCTCATTATCAAAAGTCCGCACGTCTGAGTCGTTCTCTCTGATTTCTGTAGTGTTTTCTCCTCATCGAACACGGCGGGTGTGTTTGAACAAAGTACAGCTCGTCTTTTGATCTGAACGTCGTGTACAAAAAGCTTTTCCTAGATATTATGTTTAGTAGATCAGTGTGAAATCTTTTACTTCTCTGTGTGAAGCTTCATAAAGCAGAGCTCTTCAGAGGAACTCATCATTTTATCTCACTCTCTCTCTCTCGCGCTGTCTCTCTTTTGCTCCCTGGCTCTCCCTCTTGCTCTCTTTCGTTGTCTTTCGCTCTCTTTCACTCTCTCTCCCGCTCTCGGTCACTCTCTCGCTCTCTCTCTCTCCCGCTTTCTCTCTCCCTCTCTCTCTCTCCCTCTCTCTCTCCCGCTCTCGCTCTCTCTCTTACGCTGTCTCTGTCTCACTCGCTCTTGCTCTCATTCTCTCTCTCTCTCTCTCTCTCTCTCTCTCTCTGTCTCTCCCTCCCTCCCTTCCTCCCTCCCTCCATTTGTCATTCTCTCCATCTCTTTTTCTCATTATTCTTTTTTTTCTACCTCTGTCTGGTTCTCCACTTGTCTTTTGTTTATCTCTCCATTTTTATCTTCTTTTTTGTCTGTCTTTCAGTTTCAGTTTATCTTTCTGTTTATCTCTGACTCTTTGTTTGTCTGTCTGTCTGTCCCTATCTTTGTGTGTGTGTGTCTTAGTTTCTATAATTATCTCTCTCTATCTACCTGTGTGTGTGTGTGTGTTTGTGTGTGTGTGAGAGAGAGAGAGAGATGATTTGTCATCGTTTGATCTATTTAGTCTCAGCAGGTGTGTGTGTGTGTGTGTGTGTGTGTGTGTGTGTGTGTGTGTGTGTGGCATGTTTGTGTTTTAGTGATATTTCTATTTCTCGTTGTTTTTGGCAGCCACCAGCACTCCTTTGTGGTTTGGACCACCCACTCTCTGCTTGCTGCATCTCCAACCTATCACCTGACAGGGTAATGCACCAATCAGCTGCCTGTGCTGTGTCATGTGACTGTGACTGTGCACCGCCTCTGTTGTTGCCATAGAAACCCCTCAGCATCTCCGTATCAGGGTGTATCCTGGTTGTCTTGAGCACACTCCTTACCTTGCACCTTCCCTCCTCCTCCTCCTGTTCCTCCTCCTCTTCCTCCTCCTCCTCTTCATTGTCTGACTCTAATCCCGCCATCATGAGTTTCACTTGTTAGACTCATCTAGGAACGACAGAAACCCGCCTTCTAGTGGTGCAGTCAAGACCTGGATTTAGGCCAAGCCCAGGAAGCAGAGGAACAGTCAGTAGGGGGCTCGGGGGGGCTGGGGGGTGGATGTCTCTTCGCTAAGCAGATTTGCGATCCTGTATAAAGGCGTAACTAGGAAACAAGGCAATGTTGCCAGAACACTCACACTAACCTGCGAGGAATGGTTGAACTCAAAGGAACAGCAAAAATAATGATTAAAAATACCAGTAATAATATAGAAGTCATTTCCACGAGAAAATGCAAAGTGTAATTGAGCTCTTTCTCTTTTTCTCAGGATTTTTTTTTTTTTTTCCCCCTCCACATTTGGCTCATTTCTTGAGGTGACTCGCCCCTCCGCTCTCTCTCCCTATACATTTCTGAGGTGACTTGCCCAGGAAATAGATTTTTGAATCGATCAGTACTTAGTCCCTGATCACCAGTCGAAAAAGTTGAATACAGGGGCAGTGGCGGGGTATAATGCACGACTCAGAGTTGGAACGGAGCTGGTTTTTTCAAATATCCTCGGCGGAGAAGCGGTGCCAAAGTCCTATAATTATAATAATAATAATAATAAAAGAGAACAGTAGTGTGATTGCTTCCACAGTCACACTAAAATAATTAAAGATGCACTGAAGCATCTTTTATTGACTACGATTTCGGTGTCTGAATTGAGTGTCTTTTCTTCTTTGTCAGTGTAAAATGTGCATCAAACCTCATTTAACATGCTGTTAACATTTGAGTTCATCCTTAAGCAGAACAGTTTTTTTTAAATGAGCCCATCAGGACAAGTATTTCATTTTGAACTATATATTTTTTTTTCATACTGATCTTAACTATCATTTTATAATCTCAGAATCATCTCAAAAAAGCCAAATTCCAACTCATGACCCTACATTAATTAATATAAAAGGTTGAAGTCGTCATGAGCTGTTAAGGCTGCTATAAAGCTCAGCAGAATTAGGAGGAGCTGTGGTCTCATGTGTTGTTTGGATGGGCTTTTATTTTGTCGAGAAACAAATGGCACATATTACATTACATTGCATTACATTACATTCGTTTTCCAGACGCTTTCATCCCAAGCGACTTACGACTTCAGGAAACTCTGAAGCTTCGGGACAGAGGAGAGTTTTAAGTGCTAAATCTTTAAATAGAGAGTAGTGCAAGAAGATGTAAGCTTATTCAAATAGAAGAGCAATAATGTTTCACATCATGTTTTCAAATGGAACACTTCTTTCATGCCCTTAACAAAAGAGGTACATGTAAACGGCCTCAGTTCTGATTGGGTGCCTGTTCAAAAAGCAGTTCAGGTCATCAGCAGTCCACAAAAACGGCTTGTATAGGATTACTTATGTGATTACTGTGTGATGTCCTGAAACCAATGTGTAAATTCAAATATCCACCTATCATAGGCCATACCTGGCATTAACATGCATTTTGGAAGATCTGATGATCCAGTATTGTGCAAAAGTCTTGAACCACCTCTCATTTCTTCATATTGTGCTTCCAAAGATCCAGACCTTCTTGTATTTTTAATGTGGTCTTGAGTAACAGTTCTCCAGGCTTCCTGAAGGACTTTCAAAGACTCTCATTTCCAGTCCAGTCCCTGAACCGGACCAGTTTCAG
>JBBJLS010000134.1:1214194-1220394 GCA_037577275.1 Bryconaethiops microstoma | reverse complement strand
TTTAATAAACTAACTGTAAACAATTTCACAGAAGCTGTTGACAAAATCAATATAATAAAAATACATATGTACCTGTCCAGCTCTCCACTTTCCAAATTTATGTTTGAATCCCATTTGTCTGGAAACAGCCCTTTTTTTCAATAACTTTTTGGCCCAGATTCTATCTGTGATCTGTGTGCGGAAATTGTGTAGAAACGTAATGATGGCACTTATGAGTTTAATAAAGGGGGTGGGGAGGAGGTGGGCAGAGGGGGGTGCCATCTGTTTTGTGTTTTCTCATATCCTCTCAATTCTGGCACATTTGGTGTTTGTAAACGTATGGCCGAAAATTGTTTTCTATAGGATTCATTAAAAAATGAAGCCAGCAGATGGTTCACTTGGCCAAGGAGGCGCTAAGCGCTGTGCTCGTGTAAAATATTAAGCATTTGACTGGCGCGTTAGTTTGATCATTAATCCACTGGGCTACACTGTGTTGATATGAGCAAAGCAGTTTGATTAGGCTAAAGGTTGCTTATGATTGTAACACATCATGACTTCTTCGATCTTACCGTGCAAATAATAGCATGAGCTGGGCTTGTGTGTTATAGAAGGTGGTCCTCGTAGAGTTGGGGAGTGGAGGTGATGGCAGCAGGTGTCACAGGGCATGCCGGAGTGGAGAAGGCAATAAACTCGTCACATAGACCAGCTGGGCCAAATTGGGCTCTTATCATTCAGGGCACACCCACAGAAAGGCCGCGTGGTGAAGGCCAGGGGGGTCAGGGTCGCCCCCGCCATTAAGAAAGAAAAGCACTATTCGGTATGGGCTGCAAGCCTTGAGATGCCTAATCGCCCGTGTGCTTCCATTGATCGGCAGCATAGAATGCATTCGTTTCTCTCATTATGTCTTAAGAAGGAACTATACAAATGCATGCTGTCACTGTATTACAAGGTATACATAGTTATATCACTTATTTGTATGGGTTCCCATGTCAGCCTTAGAGTCCCACTGGCCCTTAGGCGCCTCAGGACAGGTGTTCTTGAACCTCTTGCATCTAAGAGCTTTTCACAGGCAGAGGGACTCACTGGAGTTCAGAAAGCAGTCTTTTAAAAAAAGAAACTAGGCTCCTATTCTCCTTGGACGTTAAAAGGGCAGTAGCAGAATCAGTCGTCTTCCTTCCACTGTTTGTGGATGTCATTTAAGTGTCCATCCCTCTCAAAAGGCACAAGGTGTCTTTTTATATGAAGGAAAGTCTATTTTTACATTTAATTATTCTCCACTGACCTTCAGTAGCTGTACCTCCACTGACATCCGTTTACTAGTTGTAAAAAAGTGCAGGACCCCGCATGACATCCTGTTTATTAAATATGTATGACATCTACATTTCTTTCTGCTCATTAAAGATAACATAAAAGTTATAACCATTATTATTATGAATATTATTATTATTATTATTATTATTGCTTGAATGAATTGAACATGTTACCCTAACTCTTTGATCTTTCTCTTTGTTAAAAGCTCAGTGCCTCTCTTTAATCGTACAAAGTTACAGCTAAATCCTGCTTAAATGGAGATGGGGGTGCAGCTGTGTGTCCCAGTGGATTACAGTTATGGCATCCTCCTCTCTTTAATCTAAACTATGGATTTATGTCTGTCTGAACTTAGCATAAGCAGACAGTACATAGCAGTGATACTGAACTTTATATCTTGGAAGTATAATTCTCTGACCATTTTCATTTGCTCCCGTAATCCCACCTCACGTTCATCACATTCTGTTAAAAATGAGACAGCAGTCCGAATGTCTCAGGCAGTCAGTTAATAGTGATTTATGGATCTGAGTTCACTGTAATCAATGTGATCGCAGTACGTTTTCACTTCAGTTGAGAAGGCTGAAGTTGAGAAGAGTGCGGTGTAACGTGGACAAGTTTTTCCCGGGGAGTCTGAAAACTGTGAACTTGACTGACTGTAACAAAGCTGCCGGTCTTTATCAGTGTGATTTAAAAGAGATGTCTGTGTTCCATGGTTTTGTTTATTTGGCTTGAAACTGAGAGAGAGAGAGAGAGAGAGAGAGAGAGAGAGAGAGAGAGAGAGAGAGAGAGAGAGCAATTGAGGGGGCGGGGTGAGGATGCACAGTAGTGCTGTTATAGTCACTTTTTGTGAGAAGAGCTGAAAAGTTGAAAAATAAGCGTTTTGTTCGGCACTAACTCGAAAATGAATGTGTGTGTGTGTGTGTTTGTGTGTTAAAGGCTATAGAAATACTTTTACTGACAGTGCCCTACAGCTTCCTGCCTCTGATGATTGTTGTCCTGCTTGTTGTTTTTTTTGCATTACTGCTGCTCTGCAGAGTTTTCAAAGAATTCAGATTGATCTGCCTGTTCTGTTTACTCTGCTCTCGCTGAGAGAGGAGGGCAGATGTTAGGGACAGACAGAGCGAGAAGGAGACAGAAACAGACAGACGGAAGACAGACTTGTTTAACAAGCCTCTCATTTACTGACAGCAAACTCTCTCTCAGAAGCCCTCTCTCTCTCTCACTCTCTCTCTTTCGCTCTCTGTTAGAGGTGCGTTTTAGTGCCCAGGCTGAGACAGATGGGAGCACACTATCAGGAAAAAAATGACAGATTGAGTGAGAGGAGGAGAGGAAGTTATGAGAGGATAAAACAGAGAGGGGAAGAAGGGCGGGTAAAGTACAGTACGAACCGATCAGATATATAAAGAGGTACAAAGTGGAAGCATAAAGACCAGGTTGTAATAATAATAATAATATTAATAATAATAATAATAATAATAATAATAATAATAATAATAATAATGATAACAATAATGCTGTTGATAATTGAGCATTATTATGATTATTATTATTATTATTATTATTATTAGTAGTAGTAGTAGTAGTAGTAGTAGTAGTACTAAAAGTAGTAGTATTGTTGTTGTTGCTGTTTTTGTTGTTGCTGCTTCTGTTAATATTTGAAAGCAATTAGAATAAACTCTGCTTAATGAGGCTGTATAAAACACTTAAATGAGAATAAATACACAATCTTTGGAAAAATACTTCTAAACACGCCCACCAAGATCAAAGTCTATGCTCAGTGATGAATGGGATAATCTTTAATATGAAGAGTGACGGAGTGGTGAATTCTGGGAGATTTTTTTTTCATCAGGTTTTATCAGGACACTCTTTTATTACTTTAACTTGCATGTCTATCAATCCGGGACTGTGGCGGAGGCTATTACCCTGATGAAAAAGAACGGGGTGGAGGTGGGGGGAGGGGCTCTAATTTATGGTTGATTTATTATTTACTGAATCTGTGCCCCTCCTCCTCTACCACGAACCGCCCCTCGTTCTACCCCCCCCCCTCTTCCTCTCCACTAAAAGCTCAGTAAAAAAGCACCAATTTGATTGATTTTAATGGTAGAGTGACAGAGGGTCCAGCTACTTTAGCATGCGTGCGCACGTGTGCTGCATGTTCACATGGGTGTGTAAAATGTGATGTATGCATCTGCTGTACTCTGCATTAATAGAAACACAGAAGTTGCACACGTGAGTGTGTCAGTGCACTCTATCAAGCGCCTCCATATCAGCTCTCCTCGAATTCATACTTTAACGCCTCTTATATGACTTTTTCCTTCATTGCAGACCTTTGCTTACACAACTGACTGCAGGCTGGCTTTGCAGCTCGACATTAATCTCTGATGTGAGCGGAATCTGCTGATGTGGCTAGTTGAAATCGTACTGCCATATTCAGATGCTCTGTTCTTTTCAAAGCTCCTGCTTTGTGTATGTGTGTGTGTGTGTATGTATGTGTGTGTGTGTGTGTGTGTGTGTGTCAGGAGGGTTTGTGTTTCATGTGCTGAGACTGTACTTTTCAGACACAGCTGTTTGACTTTAGCTGGACAGGTGATGGTGCAATCTGGCTCTTTCGCTGCTGAATCATTCCTTTAGAGTGGACACTATGATAGACCCGTGCTTAGTTCACTGTTCCAACTGCAAACGCTGATGCTGATCTTCACCTTGTGTTTCTTTCTTTTTCTTTCTTTCTTTCTTTCCTTCTAATTTCACTTCTTTTTCATTGCTCTATCTCATTTCCTTCCTTTCTTCTGCTCACGCTGATGTTAATATTTGATTTTCTTTCTTTCTTTCTTTCTTTCTTTCTTTTTGTTCATTTTATCTTCCCCTTTGTCTCTCTCTCACTCTGTAACAGAGAATGAGTATCGGGGGGAGCTCCTGAGCCAGCGCTGGACGCGAGGAGACAAGATCTGCCGGCCCTCTCTCAGACCACACAGCCGACAAATTAAAGTGAGTCCTGTTTGATTAGACCAGTCCAATTCCACTCACCTTGTACAAGGAAGTCCTGGCTTCCAGGAATTTCGATACCAATCACACACAAGAGGAGGCTTTTGCTGCATTTACGTTCACTGACTTGTGAGAGTAGCAGAAGGTTGGATGGTGCACTAAGAATTTTGTAGTTTACCACAAGACAGTTGCCCTCATCTGGCTGACAAAGTCATAAATAAGTGCTGAAGTTGAAGTTTTATTTGTAGTGGAGTTGGTCCTACTTTGCTGCTGTAACCTCTGTTCCTCTGGGAAGGCTTTTTACTAGATGCTGGCACATTGCTGTGAGGATTTGATTGCATTCAGCCCAAAGAGCATTACTGAGGTCAAGTACTGACATTAGATCACAAACACCACTCCAATCTATGCCAAAGGTACACAGTTCCAGAGCTCCACGGCCCAGTGCCAAGGGGCTTTAGTCTACCTGAGCGCCAAAAAAAAATGATGACATGACAGTTTTACGACTTTATGTGTTGGTGATGATGTTTCGAATTCACCACTGGTACAAAGTCCTACATTGTCCAACAAATACCTGATATCGGTCACAGTGGAGGCGACCTAATTTCAAACAAATCATGCAGGTATAAAGCACTGGGTTGGGACACAGAAGTTGGGATATTGTGCCTTTGCCTGCCCAGCACTTTCCTAAATTTCATTTTGGAAACCTTCTTACATTATTTGGAGGGGGTGAAGGTGCAGAGAGGTCTGAAAGTGGGTCTGTCCTTGAGCTGCTTTTGTTTGCTCTCTTTTCATCAGCATAAAAGAAGCCCCCCCCCTTCCCTCTCTGTCTCTCTCTGTCTCTCTCTCTCGCCTCCCGCCCTCCATCTCTACCACTTCTGCTTAGGTGTGTGTTTTGTCCTCTGAGTGGTGCCTCACTTGTGTTTTTTTTTAAAAATGCTTTTCTTTTCGGAACAGCTTGTTTTTTATGCAGCCCTCATCTCTTTCGCTGTCGTAATAGGAATCTCATTGGAGGGATGAGGATGAGGGGAATAGGGGTGGAAGGTAAGAGAGAGAGAGAGAGAGAGAGAGAGAGAGAGAGAGAGAGAGAGAGAAGGAGTTATGCACATGCTGGCCTTTTAACTGTTTTACTTTTTTTTTTACTTTGCCTCTGATGGAAAGGATTCATCTGAAGCAATTGATTTATCGATCTGATTTGATACGTTTAAAGGGTTGCTGGTGCAAGCGCTGCTTTTAAAAGGGTCCAATTAGATAATGCCCCACTTTGAGAGATCAGCGGCCTCCAGGAAGCTTGTGCTCTGCCTCAGTTTGTGTTAAAGTCAAACGCACACATGGGGTGGGAGGGGGTTAAGAAGCATATTTTATCCACACCATAAATTAAAACATGTGAACATAGTGGCGTGGAAAGTACTGCACATGTAAGCGTACTAATGTCTACAGTACTTGCACATATAGAAGGACACACAAACGCGTACAGATATACAGTGATGTAACCCGAATTTTGGTGTTAGTCGAAACACACCCTTGTCTAAGTCACTTACCAATCCTAACACAGTTGTAAAATCATAAACAACTAAGCCACAGAAAAAGGCTCCCTCATTCATACGCCGCGTTACTGCGTGTTCTTCCACTGTGCGCAACCAAACTAGTTCACCCACACAGTCCGTAAGTACGAGGTACGGTGTAAGTCGAGTGGGAGTGGGAGTGAGCATCGTAAACTCGAAACGTTTTATGTGGAGACTGTTGTAACATGAGGATCCCTGTACGCTCATAGGCACATATATACAAGGTTAGACTAATACTGCACCAGTATTTACACTAGGGGGCCCCCCAACTTCCCTCCCATGGTCTATGTGATAATGCACATTGCCATCGGATCAGAGTGCTGCCAATATCTGCCTGTAAATTTGACCGTGCTTCAGTGAGAGTTGAGA
>JBBJLS010000134.1:1204194-1211694 GCA_037577275.1 Bryconaethiops microstoma | reverse complement strand
ATGGCGCGCACAACGTCCTCATTTATCCCGCGCTGTGAAAAAGTCCGCTATCAGCAGGAAGCGCCTCTGCCAGGGAGGGTGAGAAAGAGAGAGAGAAAGGGGGAGGGAGGGAAGAGAAAGAAAGAAGAGAAAGAGCGTGCTAGGGAAGAGAGAAACTCCTGTGTTTAACTCCAGTGTGTTCCTGCCAGGTTTAGGGGGCCTTCTTCCAACAAAGCTGCTAAGTGGAGTTCAGATGCAGGGTCAGTGGTGGGGGCGGGCTGCATGAAGGCCCTTCGATTTCCAGCGTAGTTGGGTAATCAAGGCTAATGGCACCATTGTGCCTTAAAAACAGCCAATAGCTTTAGAGTGAGCTCATTCTAGTGCCTCTGCACACGTGTGTGTGTACGTGTGTGTGTGTGTGTGTGTGTGTGTGTGTGTGTGTGTGTGTGTGTGTGTGTGTGAGAGAGAGAGTGAAAAAGGGTTTGACACCTGCTCCTTTGTGCCAGAAAGCGACAGTCTAGCTTGTGAAGCAGCGCACAAGTCCTATGAGAGAGGAATTACAGTGATTTGGAGTGACTGTGTTTGTATTATTGTTAGCCCTATGCTTATTATTACTATTATAATTACCACTCGGTCACAAATGGGCTTTTTTTCCTCCCACAGATGCCCCTCACTCCCACCAAAAAAAGCACCAGCTAATCATATTGATTGTTCAGGTGCAGCAAATTGCAGGGTGATGAAGTGATGGAAAGCGAGAAAGAGGGAGCACAGATTTTTTTAGGAGTGTGTTTTTTCCCTTTCTCTTTTTTCTTTTTACTTCTTTATGAGTGTAGTTTGTCCTTTCCGTTCTTTTCAAATGTAGTTGTGTCCCTTTCACTTCTGTAAGAGTGTACTTTTTTCCCTTTGACTTCTTTAACTGTGTAGTTTTTTGTTCCTTTCACTTCTATAAGAATGTAGTTTTTCTTTCTTTTGACTTTTTTAACAGTGTTAAAGTTCCCTTTCACTTCTGTTACAGTATAGGTTTTCCTTTCACTTTTATAGGAGTGTCACTATTTTTCTATGTAACTGTACTATACTTATTGGAAGGTCAATTTTCTTTTCCCTTTTTCTGTTATTTTTGCGGGGGTTTGTATTTCCCCTTTTTCTTATGAGTGTTCGTTTTAAATCCTATTACTTCTTTCAGTCATAGACTCTCTTTCTCTCTCTCTATCTCTCTCTTTCTGTCTCTTTCTCTGTCTGAGTTAAACTATGAGGTAATCCGATAAGTCACTAGTGTAAATACTGCAAAAAAGGAAAAAAATGAGGCTGTATGTGATGAAAATACTTCAGGCTGTGTGTGACAGACCGTGCTGTGTTTCTCTCAATCTGTGTTTCTATTTAGTCCTTTGTAAGGATCAAATGTCATTTGGCTGGTCCTCATTAGAAAAATCCTTTTTCAATATTCTGTCACTGAAATTGAGCTGTATTGAAAAATGCACAAGAGCCTAAAATGTTGCTTTTCAATACTGAGGTTTAGGAATTCAACTTCTCATCCAACATCAATGTCTGACCTCATAAATGCTCTACAGAATGAATGGGCACAAATTCCCACAGAAACTCCAAAATCTTGCGGAAAGCCTTCAGAGAAGAGTGGACGCTGTTATAGCTGCAGAGGGGGAACAACTCCATATTAAAGTCTATGTAAATGAATGCAATGCCATTAAAGTTCCTGTTGGTGGAATGGTCAGTTGTCCCAATACTTTTGTCCAGATAGATAGATAGATAGATAGATAGATAGATAGATAGATAGATAGATAGATAGATAGGTAAAATGTTGCTTTTCAACACTGAAGTTTAGGACTTCAGTGGTGACTGAAAAACTTTCTTTTTCTCTCTGTAACAGATGAGTCTGGATATTGATGAAAAGCGGACACGCACGCGGTCCAAGGGAGGAAGAAGTAAGTCTCTCTGTCTTTGCATCTCTCTCTCTTTCTCTCTCTCTCTCTCTCTCTCTCTCTCTCTCTCTCTCTCTTTTTCTCTCTCTCTGTCCTCTGTCCAGTTCTAGACTCATCACTTCTGCTGGTCAGCTAAGCATCATTTCTGCTGGTCAGCTAAGCCTCAGTTTTCAGCTCCATTCAGGCAGTTCCTGCTTGCTGACCTTCTAGACTGATCTTATCATTGTGCGAGTAACACCGAGAACATTCGGTTAAGGATTTATGGCCGAGCTCAGTGTAGAGTAGGCAGAGAGGCAGCATGATGAAAGATACAGAAATGCAATGCTACATCACCAAGCAGCGAACAATATGAAATGATGTTTTGCTTTGAAATCCTGCCTGTCTCCCTCTGAGCTGTTGCCTGTATCAAAACACGTCTTAATGAAAAGTTTTGAAACTCTTTTAATTTGAAGACCTATGTAATATAGCGCATGTGCAACTATTTTTAATTTTGCTGCAACTCATGTTCACCGTAAGTGTTGCTCTCCAAGGTACTGCTTTGAAAAAAAGAGGCTTATGTTTACAGCTGATGGCACAATTTCGCTTTGGATTTAATCTCATTTTTTTGCTTTTAATTCAGCTGCAATAATTAATCATTAGTCTTGCTCTGAAAGCTGCATGTAGCTGGATGCTTAAGGCCTCATCAAACCGGAATGTTTTGGCTGAATCAGTTGTTCTTGGACTGTGTGTGTGTGTGTGTGTGTGTGAGTGAGTGTGTGTATTTTCCCTGCTAACGCAGTCATGTATGTTTCTGCATGTGCTCTCCAGGGATCTCCATGCACTCCTGACTTATTGATTGTAGATCCCTGCGGTTATTTGCACTCAGGCATTTCTGTTTTCACACTCTGTTTTCTGTTTTCGACTCATTGTCTCTCTGTTTTTCCGCAGCCCCCACCGAAATGGTAGGACAGGAGCTGAGGTAAGACAGATTTGTCCCGGTTACACAAACATGCCAGAACTTCACCTGTGTGTGTGCGTATGTGTGTGTGTGTGTGTGTGTGTGACATCTTTAAGTTGTAATTTCAAATCCACTTTTAACAACGGCCTCTACATTTAAAGCCCAATACATTATTTTAAGCAACGCTCCTGTTTTAAGGCAGACACAAAACCAAGCCTATTTCTGTCTTTTAATCTCCTCTTCCCTGTTATTCTTGTGATCTCTTGATCTCAGGGCTGTTGTAGTATTTGATAGCATATGATATATAAAATACGCTACTAGATATATATAGGACACAGTCTAAAAAAAAAATCTTCAGGTTTCCATTCTGTCCGTTATTTGAGCAAGAAAATGTATGAATAGAACTTTAAGTCATGTGTATAGTCACATATCACTCCTTAAATTAAAAATTGAAAATTAAAAGCTCTTATCTAGTCTTATTTTTATTTTAAATGAGCATGCACCATCGCTCAGCAAAAAGGAGGGCTTGTTTATGTTTGACATAGTGACAGAAAACAATTTAGCAATGCACTGATACGTTTTACTGTGGACGACGTGAACGTGCACGCACTGTACCTTCTCTGGTAGCCGATTTATAGAAGTTTTTTGGGACCATCGGCAGTTTCTCAGAATGTGGTGTTGTAAAGATGCTCCGTTCAGTAGGACTAATCCTAACCTAACATATGATCAGCCATAAATTCATATTCTTTGGCCTTATTCTCTTTATCTCTTTAAAATCTACCTCCAGATTAACATTTGTCATAGAATAACATTAGGAACTGTGTGCCACCATGTTCTCTGTCATTATATAAATTAACAGTATATGGCTGGATGCACTGAGCCAGAGAGATTTTGTGCGGAGAATTCAGATAACTAAGGGCTTATGGATCAATCAGAGCAACAATAAAAGGCTACTAAAGTCTGAAATATATCAATGTGCATGTGCTTGTTCAAAATAGTAGCTGGTTCCACAAACACTATAAAATTATATATATTTAGGCTTATTTGTGTCCTTTGCATAACCAAACAGCCTAAAGACATCTTGTTATTAAAAGAGAAGAGGTTAAAATACAGAAATGACTGCTTTTTGCTTCTGCGTTAAAGGGTTAATTACTAACTACTGAAAGATTGAAGGAAAGATTGAAGGAACCCCTAGAGATGATAACCACTTGTTTAACTATATATTCTATTTTGAATTGAATTCACCACAGTCTGGTAGATTGTGTGTGGTTCGTTGTGTTGACCCTGTCAGGTTCCTTGCTACAGTGAACTTTTGCAGTGCAGTAACCATTGTAGGTTGAAATGGCTCAGTCTAGTAGCTCTTATAGCTCTGACAGTTCAAGCTCTCGTTTCTCATTTCACGGTCAAAGCGTGTCGTGATGTTCACGAGGCAGCAGTTTACTGCCATATCGAGCAGCATCAGGGTCAGTTATATATCTGGCTGCCATGTTTTCTTACATGTCTTAAACACCTATATGCTTTAAACCCATAAACTGCAAGGACCCATATGTGGACCCACACACTATACTTTACCAATCCATGTTCCACCTACAAATGCATTCTCTCAGTTGTTGCAATGCTGAACTGGGTTTGAGTGTTGGTTTAAAATAGATAGACTGACAGATACATACATACAAACATTATATGGTCAAAAGTATTGGGACACACCTGTTTTCCATGGTTTGGGGACTAGGCCCCTTACTTCCAGCGAAAGACAATCTCAGTGCTTCAGCAGAACAAGACATTCTAGACAACGCCATGCTTCCAACTTTGTGGACACAGTTTGGGGAATTCTCCACAATTCTAACATTAGACTAAATGACAAAAAATAATTGAGAAATATGCCGCTTCACTTCCAAGGGAGTGGATTAATGCGTCTGATGATGAGTAGGAAAAAACAAGACAGCGATTTGTGACAGTGTGAAACCCAAGATGATAAACATTTTGAAATTGACATAAATAACAAAAAATATAAAATCATTTTTTCATTATTTTGCTCAGCTTCAGGTGTTTAAAAACAGAATAAAACGAACATTTTCTCTGTACTGAATGAGTGACTAGGGAGAAGGCATACTTGAAATTGATGAGCAGTGGATGATGAATGGTGTTATGTTGGAAATCCTCCACACAAAATCAATTTTTTTTCTAAATTAAATATGTGGTTTAGAAAGTGTTGCCCAGGCTAAAGGACTTCTTTTCACTTGCAGTTAGCACTGCCATACAGACAAGAATGAAAAGAAGCTTTGAAAAGTTTGGTATGGTGCCTTCTAAACAACTCTCAGCTGCGTAACCTTTCACACACAGACAAAATAAATATTTTATATTAACACCGCAATAAGAACACATTTGTCGTCTAAGCATGGAGGATTCAAATATTCTTCAATAGTCTTCAAAAATCAGTATGTACACTATATGGACAAAAGTATTGGGACACACCTCTTAATTATTGAATTCAGGGGGGCCCTTACCTTAGTGCTTCACCATACCAAAAACATTTTGGATAACGCCATGCTTCCAACTTTGTGGACACAGTTTGGGGAAGAACCTTTTCTATTCCAGCATGACTGTGTTCCAATGCACCATAAAGATGTGGCTGAATTAGTTCAGTGTGGAATAACTTGACTGGTCATACAGAGCCCTGACCTCAATTCACACTGAAACATTTCAGAATCTCGTGGAAAGCCTTCCAAGAAGAGTGAAGGTTGTTGCAAAGGGGGAACAACTCCATATTAAAGTCTGTGTATTTGAGTGCAATATCATTAAAGTCCATGTCAGTGTAATGGTCCCAATACTTTTGTCCATATAGTGTAGTTTTGTAGTAGCTATGAGTAGCTAGTGAATGAATACTTACTAGATAGTGAATGAATACCCACCAGTTATTGTTATCATTATATTAACTGGTGACCACTAGTTTTCTATTGATCATTAGAAACATTAACATTTTTTGTTGAGCTGTTCTTGTATGATTGACCAGTAAACCTGCAGGTGAAAGGGGTTAAAACACATTTGTAACCATTTCTGCAGGTGAACAGTTGGTTGTACAACATGGTGCTACCCATAATCACAGGAATGCACTAGCATTTGCATGAACATAGAGTCCTACATGTAATTTGCTCATTAACACACTTTCTCATGCATATGCATGGCCACAGGTTATCATCTTGCATGACATGCCTTTAAATGGCCCTGCTGCAGTTCCTGTTGCTCCCTCAGGCGCTCTCTTATGTATGTTTCAACAGCACATGCTCTGCTCCCACCTCTCTATTGGGATGCAAAATGGTGTGAAGAAGGGGAATTTGTTTATTACACATTTAAATACGTGAAACTGCTAATGGGCTCCGTAATTCGCTCTGTGAAAAAGAAAGGCATAATAATGAAATTAACTTCGAAACCAATCAGGAGCGGAAATTTAGTTTGGAACAAGACTTGTTATTTGATCTCTGAATCAAACGTACAGTGAAAATTAGACTTCATAAAAATATTGTTTTGACTTATCTATGCTCTGGACATTGTCGGAACCATGTAAAGCTGCAGCTGTTGCATGGTTTGACAAGCTACTGAACACAAGCCAAATTTCTGTAGCACACATCCTCTACAGGGAACCAACGTGAACTGCAACTTTTGGTTTTAGTGCACAATTTCTATTTATTTCCTGAGCTTGACATACTGGAAAGAGCAGAAGTGTGTTCTCTGTAAAAGGTGTGCACTTACTTTCATTGAGAAAATCAACGAAACATGTAAATGCCGCGCAAATTCTGGCGTACCTATAAATCCAGTCTGTACTAAAAGTGAGACATAGAACGTGCATACAACAATAATATCAGTCAGACTTTAATAATACTCTTTAAACTACAGTTTCTCATTTGGTTGAATGGGATCTTTACCAGCGTTCTATAAAGCAATATTTGCTACAGTGTTAGTGTGCAGGAAAATGGACAGGCAAACAGTTAATTTGATCTACTTCTGACCCCATTTAGCTGCCCCACGCCAGGATGCAATGGCTCCGGCCATATCAGTGGCAAATATGCCCGACACAGAAGGTATGACAGATGAAGTACCTATGCGTAGTCCTCTATAGTATAGTCCTATAGACTAGCTCTGCTCTTTCTCCTGATGGCTGTGATTCAGACCTACAGCCATCAGGTCACTGTAGTCTTCATACGATCACAGTCTTTCCTTCCATTTAGTCAGAGTCTTTCTCTGTTTCAGTTTTCCTCTCTCCTACTTTCTTTCCTGGTGGCCTTTAGACAGGGCACTGAGTCACGTTTTTATCTCTTCCTCTTCTCTCCATTTCTCTCTCTGTCTCTTCTCTGTTACACTCACCCTTCTCTCACTCCCCATCTTCTCTCCCTCTCTCTCTCTCTCTCTCTCGCTCCTTTCTCTATTTCTCTCTCTCTGTGTCACACTCTTCTCTCAATCCCCTTCTTCTCTCTTTCTCCCTCTCTCTCTCTCATATTCTCTCTCACTCCTTTCTCGATGTCTCTCTCTGTCTCTTCCCTGTCACAACCCCCCCCTCTCTCCTTCTCTCTCTTTGTCTCTCTCTCCCCCCTCTCTCTCTCTCCCTCTCTCTGTCTCTCTCTCTGTCTGGCTCTCTCTCTCTCTCTTTCTCTC